>JAQIWG010006319.1:0-13432 GCA_034695025.1 Chamaedrilus cognettii | reverse complement strand
TGAGGAAGAAAATCGCCCATTTTCTGTTACTCAAGTAGCCGCCGTCGCTCAAGTCACGACTATAACTTCGGCCCTAAATCATTTCTGAATTGACCCGGGCAACGCCGGGTACCCCAGCTAGTATAATATATATATATATTATGCATGCTCATTTACGATTTACTATTGCGTTAATACCTCATTGGTTTTGCTGCATTATAGTGAAAAAAAATGATGAGAAACGCTTCAAAATAGCGCCATCTTGCTGATGCATTTTAACTAAAGTATCCGACTAGGAGTTATATCTTGTACACTTTAAACACCTTTTCCACACACCTTGTGTTCCTTAACTATATTAGCAAATCGCAAGAAATGCCTTCTAGAGATGACCCAGGGATGCAAAGTTGCAAAGTTACAAAGTCAAAAAGTCCCAAAGTCCCAAAGCCCTAAAGTCCCAAAGTCCCAAAGTGAATTTTACCTAAAATATCCACCTAGGAGTTAATAGAATTTATATGATTAGGTTTTTACTGTGTGAATTATGGAAATTATAAAAAACCATGATGTTTAATCTTAAATGTACTACAGCATTAATTACGGTATGTTTGATTTATTTCATGCAATAAAATATCAGTGAAAGTGTATATGCCAGTGGTTTGATCTCTGACCTCCCCAATAGCTAATAGCTCTATTAGCTCTCGCATTTTTCCGGGAAAAATTATTTTCCATTGACTTCATCTAGAAACTCAGTCTTCAAATGAGAATGGCTGGGTATCAGATGAAGTGGTGTCCAGCAATAGACGCGCTGCCATGGATACCCATTTATAAATTTCTGCCTAGATATATGTGTGTATATCACTTTTACCGTTCTATATTTAATTTCCTAGCATTCGTTGCGACCAACGATTCATATAAATCAAGTCAAAAGTCTTTGCAACAGTGAAAATCCTACATTTTGAACATGTGCTTGGATTTCCATACGATTTTCCATTGAATCCTCTGTTCCGCAACCAATCCCATTAGAAGATTGATATTGCCCTGAGAGTTTTTGGCAATTTGTGAACACGTAGACTAACAATCAATACTGTTGTATCCTGACGCTCTTTGGACAGTACAACAAATCAAACGCATTTCATCGGGATGAGAATGCGATGGAAATGTTTAGTGAAAAATATTTTATATATTGATAATATCTGTACCTACTTTAATTAAAGATGAGGCCTTTGTAAATTAAATTACTAGCTTAGTGTTTTATTGCTAGATGTTCCATTGAGGGAAACAATGCAAGTAGCCTAGTCTACCAGTGTGCCGTGAACTTAGATCAAGCATATGGAAGCACAGAATTTGCATCAATGGCTCAAATTTTTGTGCCTCAATCAAATACTAAATATGATTAGTGTGCGTTTGTTGGTGAAAACCAAAACCAAACGATGCATTGTTTGCATAAATGCTTTGATCTGGCGCCATCTGCCATGTCGCTTGGATGGACGACCACTCACTAAGCACAATATTACCAAACTTATGTTCAGAGTTAAGTTAAGCCTTGACATGCGTAGCGTTACGCCTGCTCCTTGTAAAACAGACCTAGTGTAAACGCGCAGCCTTTAAAACCCGCATGGGCCTACGCAGCCGTAGTTGATTTTCACTGGTGACGCTCCACCTGTTCGTTTAAAATTTGGCGTACAGTTTGCATCTAACCATACTAGGCCTGCTGTACTTAACACTGCTTATGTTTCGCAAGACTTGTTCCTGCAAGCTGGGGAACAACGAATTGGCCTGCAGCCCATGGCACCTAAGGCTAGTCATAAAAGGCGACTGAAGAAGGAGGAGCGGTCTGTGTGTGAGCCCTCCGCACAGAGACAGACTGTAATAGTCTTCGTTACTATTCACGTTTCATAAACTTGCAGAACTATAACCAGCCAAAGTGAAGGATGATATGACGTCATGGATGTGTGGTGCAGTGAGTCATCACTTTGGCTACGGCCTGATGGATGTGTCCGCTATGGTGACCGCCGCTGAGAACTGGACGATGGTCCCCGCTCAGCGCCGCTGTGAGATCACCTCCACTCAGGCCGCTCGGTCAGACTTCTTTAACTCTTGCACTCTCTTCTGGCCGAGTTTTGAATTTATCAATGGCGGCCAGAATGGGGCTTGGAGGGGCTAAGCCCCCTCAATTGGGTCTCAAGCCCCTCCAGTTGATTAAAGCCAAGCCTATTTAAGTCAATTTTGACACTATAAAATTTATATTTATAGGTGCCAAGCTCCCCCTGATATGATTTTCAAGCCCTCCAGGTAAAAATTGAGGTTTTGACTGTATTAGTAGCCATATATTAAACTATGGAGTCGAAATGTTCCTGTCAGTTTTGTCCGGAAAGAAAAAACGGCTTGTAGACTGCTGGGAGTTCTTGTATCTTCAAGCCCCCCCTGAGCCCCCCTTGATGTGGAAGGCTGGAACCACCACTAAATTTTATGTGTGTTGTAGAGTTTTTGAATTAGGCTAAATGTTAGTTACTATTATAGCTTCTATGGTCAGCTTGCCCTGCATGAAACAAAGAGAGCCTGTTGTTTGTCACGCCCAGAGGTCTGACGGTGAACAATCGCATAGAGGTACAGCTCGACAGCCACGGCTGCCGCGGGACGCAGAACGAGCTGCGCTTCCTGGAGCATGTCCAGGCCGTCATCAGCCTCACGTCAACGCGCCGGGGGGACCTCGAGGTGTCCCTCACGTCCCCGGGTGGCACGCGGTCCGTGCTGCTCGCGCGCAGGGCGAGGGACGCGTCGATGGACGGATTCACCAACTGGGCCTTCATGACGACGCACAGCTGGGGCGAAGCGGCGGCCGGCGTGTGGAGGCTTGAGGTCCTCAGCGGCGCCAGTATTGGTGAGTTTAAAATTAATTAATTTTAAATTTTAAATTAATCATAAGTTCAAGATTTTTCTTTGCTTTTAAACGCGATGATCCAAAAAATATGTACAGCATCTAACAACCTATACCCGCTATAGGGTAAACGTATACTGCTGCACAGGCCATGTGTATGTCTCATCTTGAGGCATGTGTGGATGCCTACAAAGGGAACTTTGAGCCTACACCACAGGCATGATCAGGGATAACTTTAGTAGGGGTAGTACTCCAAAAACGACTTTAAAAAAAAACTTCCCTCGGATTTAGAAATGGGTAGGAGTAGCATTACTCGTAAAAATGGACGATGGTATTTTTTGAAAGGTGTAGGAGTGCACTACTCCTGCTTTATGAGCAGCAGGCGTAACGTTACTCCAATTTTGTAAGGGCTAAAGTGAACTCTGGGCATGATAGTGCTTGATAATATTGTAAAACATTAAATTTTAGCTGAATGGTATTTTCACGGTTTTGCCTCTTAGAAATTTTGATGCACTTACATTCAATTTCGACTTTTTTGAGGGCTGGGCACTAAGTTTATATAGTTCCTGCAGCTTTATTTTCGCGCATGTAATTTTCGCAACTTTTATCGATTAGTGAAATTTGCCAAAATGACATGCACCTGAAAATTTCATGTTTTACAGTATTTGAACTATAAACTACTGCAATTCGATGTAAATGCAGACACATTTGTAAAAATATGTGTGGTGAAGACAATGTAATATCTTTTATAACCACCATGCATTCATTAACTTATTTAAACTATTTTTCAGCGACGTTGAAGAGTTGGTCCCTGGTTATGTATGGTACGGCCACGCACCCCCTCAACCGCAGTGGTCGTCAACTAAGGGACGGCTTCACGAACGGTCTACGGCGAAATAGCTCGCCCCCCGTGACTGCGCGCAGATCGCTTGGCCTTCTCTTCTTGGCCTTATACCTGAGTACCTTCGCGTGGACTGATCTAGTGCCGGGGGCAGAAATCACATGATAATGACAACTGAAATTGTACTGTCGCTTATTGTGCATGGATAAATTTCTCACTCGGAATCGAATCCCGCTACATTCCTCCAGATGGTGTTTTTTATTGGGGCTGCTGCTGCAGAAACGTGTATGGAGTAATGCGACACTTGTTCGGTAGGCAATTGCTTGATGAATATTGTACATTTTGTATGTAGGTTGTATTTGAATGTTTTGGAGTAATTTGTTATTTATTTTAATTACAACTGAAGAGCCAGGTTATGTCGAACTGTACGTCGCAGAGACAAAAAAGACACAAGTCGTGAACGACTTGCAAGTTTTGCAAGCACAATGCACATGACATCGCAAACTCAAAATCTAAACTAAATCTATTGTGTCATGTGGTGAGAAACACTTGGTTTGCAAATATACTATTTCTTCTGGCTAACATCGTGAATTTCTTTTTGGATATGTCAGTGGGGACAGGAGCTTTCCACCAAAGATTTTCTCAACAACATACACTCACTAAATTAGTTTCCATCTAATTCAGCGTCAATCCAGGTCGCAGGTAATGGACAAAAGCCAGCTTGGTGCTTCTAGATGGGTTTTAGACCAAGAACAGGTTGCATAAATGACTGCACCCACGGGATATCGCAATCAAATCTAATAGCTCTTGGATCTAATATAATTTTTATGATGCTGCCACTAATGTGTGTGGATGCCTGCCATGGATGGTGTTACATTTTTTGTTAAAAAATTTATGGCTATGGTTAAGATGGCGAAGTTCAGCGATCTTGGTACGCATAGGCCAGATACGCGCCGACGTCTTGGTTTATTGGAATGATTTTTCTCCACTATGCAATTTTTTCACAGCGGGCATTACATTGTCGCCAGTATTTTTCTGCAATTTCTGCATGCTAGTCTGGCTTGCGTGATAGTCCGTTGCTGCATTTGAAGGTCATAAAGATGATATAATGAGGTGTGTTCGGTTTGATTTGCTAGCACTGATGTAGTTGTTGAACCTGTGGTGTCAAGGGTGGGTGATTGCAATGGGAGATGGGACTGGGATAAAAGAGAGGGCCGGTTAGATGTTGGGTGTCGCTACAATGCAGACTTGAGTTACTACACTGTACTACATAGTTATAGCAGTGAAATTGAAAATGTAATAGCTTATATACGGACTGAGTCAAAAAATCGTAATCCCCTAGCGTGATCGCGATAACTTACTTATCACTTAGTAATTGTATTTTTGTTTCATATTTTTTCAAGAATTGTAGAGGAGATGACGCAAGAAAACAAAATTTGATTGGGAAATAACCAAAAAAAATGTCAGCGTAATTTTAATGCAATCATTATTTTTGGGACTTTCTATCTACAATCCCTCCTCCTAAAATATTTAGGCGGACTAAAAGATGAAAGTTTATAATCTTTTAAAGCCGTTTATTGCACACATCTACGTTCATTCAACGGAGACTAAAAGAAGAGCTACCATACATACTGCGATTATCAACTACGAACCTTCAGTAAATACAGACTGGAGTCCATGAGCTAGATCAGAGTACCAATCAGCAACATAGTATTCGAACAATCTACCAACTCTCAATACGTCATGACACATTATTTTTGCAAGAATGACGTTATCATCAGATATCAGACCTATAACAGCGTTTAACGGCGCATTTGAAGGTAACAGGAACGTGTTACAACACACAGAATTTAAAGAAGTTTGCATAGCACACTGAATGCCACAGATATATTGACTGCAAATGTCTGAACGCCAGTTATAGTGTGAATGCTATAATATTGTTTCCATCTAAGTAAAATCTAATCTTTACACTGATTAAGCAACACATAAAACGTTTACTTCAGAAACCTAAATTTCAGCTAAGTTTAGATTTAGCAAGCTTTAGTTCGACCACATTAGTTTAGCTACATAGAAAGCGAATAATGACATTGATACTATAAATTGTCTGATAGTTCATCACTACATTTACAGTTCGCAGCATGATTAAGGTTAAACAAATCCAAGCAAACTTACAGTTGTTTGATTTAGTCCATCTACTTATGGTTATCTAATATCTGTACTCAACGATCAGATGCAAACAGTTTTGGGCGAACCTTTCGATCATGCATTAGTATGAGGACATTTTACAGATAGCTGCGTTCGACACGTGTGAGACCCTAAATTTAACTCTTAGACGCTAGCAAGTTTTCACAAAATTTTTCTATACTAATGCATGATCAATAGGAACCCTCGGTTTTGATTCAAATCAAATCGGACTAGCCAATGCGCATACAAAACAGATAGGATAAATTTGTCAGGTTACTAGAAAATTGCGTTAGGCAATGATATTAGCATACCGTAACACATGACATTTTTTCTGCGTTATTTTGTGATTTTGCCTCTTCGAAATTTAGCTGTACTTAATTTTTGCGTTTTTGAGGACTGCCCATTATATATAGCGTGTGCTTTATTTTTGCTACATGCACATACATGCACATACACAGTATTTTTGTGAGTTTTAACAATTTGCCAAATTTTCCAAAATTACATGCGCACGTAAATTTCTTGTATTACAGTAGACTAAACCGCAATTTAAGATTAATAATCTTATTTTCAAATGTGAATCATGCTAACAAACATCCAACTGTATTGAAAAAAGTTAAATATTGAGGGCTGGTTTCTGCAACACGGATTTAATGGTGGTTCAGGATTTAGCCTAAAAGGTGGGTTATATCCTGAACCACCATTAAATCCTTGTTGCAGAAACCAGCCCTGAATTAGACTACGAAACTTCAGAAAGCTTGAATACAATGTCGCAAGTAGGCAGGCTACTTTGGCAGCATAGCAACAGCTTTAGACTAGTCATCAGAGAATTAAGTGTTACAGAAGCTAGCAATGACAATCCAACACAGATCTCTGCAATGAGTCTCTATGATACAAAGGAATCTAGGTTACACAAAGCATTATAGGAATATAGCCCTTGACGCATAGTCGTCAAGTGCTAATTTAGCTTATACAGGAATACAGCCTTTGACGAATAAATCGTTAAGTTCCAATTTAGCTTATACAATGCACTATAGAAATACAGCCTTTGACGCATAAATCGTTAAGTTCTAATGATATCAAGACTTCACACTAAGCAATGAAGGAATATAGCTTTTGTTGCGTTATTCGCAGAGTTATAGTCGATGTAAATCATTCAAAACCATGTAGCGGAAGCACTACAATGGTTTCTGGAGGTTGACAGATGGAGTTACTTCCTGCGACTGCTGGCGTAGGGATCCAGCTCCTCACGTAGAGACTGATACTGGACCCGACTCTGGTTCAACTCATCTGCAAGGGAATATGAACAAGATGTTGACAAATATCAATGTGATACCAACAATAGTCCAATTTTTGTTTAAAAATGCTACAGAATTTATGTATCAAAAATAAACACAATAGCTCAGTCAACATAACTTAAGTTTTTAGTCATATAATCTTATCTAAAACGTAACGATATTATAGCAACTATTTCCTAGATGAATATAATCTTTATATGGCTAACAACCAAAAATTAATTCTACAAGAATTTATATACAGAAGAAGTACAAACATTGGAAAGATTTGTGAATGTGAATACATTAATTGCCAATCCAGGCTTAAAACTCATTTATCCAGGCTTAAAACTCATTTTTTCAAATCCGTTTTCTGCATGTAGTCTGCTGCACTTCTCCCGCACCTACGATTCAAGCAAATGATGTTTTTCCATCTCCATTTGCATGACATATTTTTGGTGCGTTAAAAAGTGCAATATACATACATACATACATACATACATACATACATACAATTTTTTGACCTCTTTCAGATACGGACTACAACTAGGGTATGAAAAGTTACCAAAAGTGCACAGCAACATCAAAGAATGAAAAGATATCACAAAAAAGATTAAAATCTGATTTGCAAGTATGAATTACCTTTCAAATGATCAGACTCTCTTTGCAATTTTGCCACAGTCTCGCCCGAGTTGTTTGCATGGTTGGCTGCCTAGAGAAATAAGAACAAGCTATAGTGTGAAGCAACAAATTTGTAAATCAGTTATCAAAATACAAACCTAACAATTGTAGTTCCCAAGCCGAGATCAAAGGATACAAGTTAATGTGATAAATCTGTGCAGAAGTTTCTTCAAGATCATGTTTTGTGAAATAAACTACCAAAAGTTACTTTGAAAGAAACTCCTTTAAATCTTTAATCCCTGCTTATTATGAAAAAGCATGACGTTTGCACCTGACTATGATGGCAGCTGGAGGCCTCAAAAGAAAACAGGAAACCTGACGGCTTTGGCATGATCGCCAGTCGGATGTTCTTTAGAACGGGCCCGATTTGGGATCATTATGATTTTTTTACATGATCCCCATGATATGTAGGTCATAAGTGAAGCGGGATTTTTTAGAAAAATTTAGAATCTGTTTTCCCCCCAAATTTTATTTTTTTTTAAAAAAAAACCTCTGAAAATTCTTATAAAAATCAGGCACATTCCTCATAATGCATACTTTCAATGTAATCACTAAGCCGCGTCCAATTTAATTAATTTTGAAGGGTTTTGTCAACGTTATATAAGTTTTAAAGGGATTTGACGACTTTCAATTTAATCTCCGGGCCGCGTCCGATTTAATAAATTTTGAAAGGTTTTGTTAACGCTAATTCAGTTTTAAAGGGACTTTGCGACTTTTAATTTAATCAATTAAATAAAAAAAAATTTGCTTTTGGTAGCTACCGGTCGGTCGCTACCGGATTTATTTCAGAAGTGTTTTGGCAACATTCAATTTTGCTTTTGGTAGCTACCAGGAGAAGCCACTGAATGGCTGTGTAATGCATCCACTGCTTGGCTGGCCTCGGTTTTAAGGCCGGCTGGGGGGGATAAGTAGTTAAGGAGTTAATTAAAACTCCTTTAACACTCCTATCATTTGAATCTTTGAACATTTTTCACCAAACAAATTTACGAACATTATTGAACAATTATAGTTGTTAAATTATAATTGTTTAAATCTCGTTAAATCCCCATTTAAATCTCGATCATCGTTTTTGCTAACATGCATCTATAGCTGCAAAGATATATCTTGGAAATACGTCAGCACTAAAAGGCTGTCACACCAATACATACTACTATTGAATTTAAGTAAAAACGGACGCTCACAAGAAGCAGAAGATATTAGTAAATTCCCTGGGTAAATCTTTCTGGGTAAAACTTTGAAAATTATATCACATAATCGCATTGCATTTTCGGTTAAATACAACAAACCATAGTAAGGTCATTAAATTTAAATACAGAATACAGTGAAATTAAAGAATGCTATTAAAAATGGCTGAAACATTGCAAAACTTGACTTAAAGGTGAACTAGTTTGCCTGTAGATTAAACAACAATTCTCTTAAGTGTCCATTGTCAACAAACTTCTGTTTTACAAATACTAAGTGAAAATATATAAAAATTTCTCCAGCGTGCCAAATTTGGTTTAAAAAGCAGTTAGTCATAAGGCTTGGGCTCGCACTTATTCTACAATTCTAGGATAAAGCTGAAGATTAAAACGCACATTTAAATGCTAAGAAACATAATGTTAATGAAAGCAAATTTTGAAGAGCTAAAATTAATAAAAATCTTAAAATACAAACAAAGCAACTGTAACAATAACAGTTAGAACTAACTAAGCCTATACCTTCTGAGAGGCCTAATACACAATGAACAAAGAAATAACTTTCATCATAATTTTTGCAAAGGCGCTTTAAATAAACATTTTATGACTATGCAGCAGTAGTGTGCGTGCAGCAGTTTGAACGCTACCAAATTTGACACCTTTAAAATTACTTCCTCTATTCATTAAAATTGCTGACAAATCGTCAAACATTACATAGCTCATGACTGCTGAGGAGTTTGATGCACATATAAAAGTGCAACGTAACGCAACAGAAATCCGTCATGTAATTAATATCTAACTTGCCCCTTCAAATTAGCACATTTATGGCTATATTTCATATTACACTGTCACATTTCATAATCTATAGATACGAAATACGGAATTCGTAGTTACACAAACACAACGCAACTTTAGCGAGGCGGAATTCATCCAAACTTCAGATTTTTCACAAGCATCTGACCAACTATAATTAACTTTGAATCAGATGAAAATTTCTGTATTAATTTTATTTAATCTAAATTCTTCTAAGATTTTAAGGAAGATGCTCAATTTAGCAGCTAAAATATGGTAGTTTCACTACAAGTGTAAGAATAGTATCTGGACGTTGCCTATGTGCCACATTGTAGACCTAGTTATCGCATACATAAGGTGAACAATGAAAGATTCCTCAAATTTCTATCGACCCAAAGCAATTTGATTCAATACTAAAAAACATATTTATATAACAATAACGAATGACATCAGTGATAAGTAAACGGAGCATACTGACATTCTTAATGCGTGCTTTCAGATCCTCGATCGTCCTCTCATATTTCTCCTCACGTTCGCCAAACTGAAATGACGTTCACCCGTAACAGATTCAATTCACTCCACACGAAAAAAGTGTTTGAGACCAGTTCACAACGCTAAGTAACATCAAAAAATCCGATCAAATCATGTAACATATATAAATGTATGCCTCGATCATATGAATCCAATATGATCATATGAAATCTCAACAAAACTGTTACTAGTAAGTCTCACAAAAATTTAAAATATTAAAAACGTTTTATGCGGTTTCTAAAAAGGTTATCGAGTTTATAGCTGTTTGTTATGTGTTTGCAAGAATCTGCTTGATGAACAGCTTGTTCAATCTAGCCGTGAGCATGCATAATAATCACATTTCTCTAGCCCCATGAAAATTAGTAACACACATCGGCACCGATTAAAAACTAAACATCTTCCTAAACAATAAACAATTACAACGCTTGTCAGTGCCGGCTTTGTCAAAATAATATGGCATATATAGAACATTTTTGTCTATCATTTAAAGACAATAATGTTAAATGCTAGAGCGATCGATAAATAAATGCTTTTATAGGTAAGTAACGGAGTAACCAAGAGCTCTGTCAAACCTTCTCGACAGTACTCTGGAAGGACTTGAGCTTGCTCGTCAGCGCATGCATGTCTTCCTGAATCTGCTTCGCCTTCCTACAGGCGCACGACTGATACAGCCACTTCGTGCCACAAAAGAAACAAACTATAAAATAACATCAAATGGTCTATCGTGAAAATGCTGCTAAAGAAATAACCAAATAAATCGAATAACTTGCAAAATAAATTTGCATGCTTCTCAAATGATGGGCACGAGTGTGCGGAGAGATGCGCTTGACTCATTGCAGACATTGCCTCAATACGTCACGCGATAAATATCTACTAGATCCAGTATTCATTCGACAATGCTCACAAAAGAAGAAAAATTGACAAGAATTATACTCGATACGTATTAAACGGCATCGTTCGCTAAAAATCTAAATCGAGCATCGTCAAATTTCATAAATGTTATCAAAAGTTACAAAATCCCAAACTCAAAACATAAATCTAGAATCATCAAATTGAACAATTTAATAATTATTAATCGTACGAATGCTACGCCGATTTATTGCATCCTTATCAAGTAGAATTTAAAAGAACATAAAACGTTTCTGTTGGAACAACATGAAACATGCATACAAAACATTATCCACTCTAATGCTACTACAAATCAACACATGACATAGCGTGCACAACACTGCAAAATAAATTCCTTCACAACAAGAAGTTGCAATAAATTATTTAGTTAAATATATAAATGTACAGTAAACGGATAGGTCAATCTAGTTGCGAAGGCCTATGAATTTCATCGAACACATAACATCATTAATTAGCAAGTTTGTATAGACAAGAGCAATTATAATATTCCGATCCTTACGACTCAAAGCCCTCGGTCTTGCTCTCTGCTTTCTCGAGCTCGGCCTCCGTCAACAGAAGCTTGCGTGACACCTGCACACAGTGCACAGTAGATTAAAACCACCAGACAAAGCTTGCAGCACACTTGACAATTATTCAGTTAATGAAGACCCCTTCAGTTATTTGCAGCAAAATGTTTCAATATTACTCATACTAGCGCAGAAAATGAAACAAATCAAAATAACAAAAATTTTTGTATAACAAGATAAATTATAACAAGTTTTAATAACCATAAAAAACTTATCAGCCTAAAATATTCACTATTTTATTTTTAAATCTTTACAAGGTTAAGCAACTAATTCTCCAGCTTTGCCAAAAAGTTCAGCAAAAGTGCCTTACGGCTAACTAAAGTGACTAAGGGCTGCATGCACCCTGTATGGTTTAGATTTTGGCCTTAGATTATATAGAAATTATTAGACAATCAGATTGCAGGAATAATCCAATACTCTGGTTAAAAAACCTAATCAAGCAAAAAAAAAAAAAAAAAAAGAAATATGTACTAGTACTGTAGTCTAGTTGTGGCCGTCATTCATAAATGTTCACACCAGTTGTCAAGTCGAGAAAACACAGGAGCATAAAAAACAAGTTCTCAAAGTATGACCCGTGGGGCAGACCTCATCAAACTTGCGGTCCGACTCGTACGCCGCATCGTTCGTCTCCTTGAGCATCTGCTCGAGCACAGCCAGTCTCTCCTCGTCCATGTTGCGTCGATGATCCAATGCACGACGGCCCCTGACACACATAACACCGACACGCTTAGATACACATCTGCTCTAGCGCAGCGAGTCTCCTCGTCCATATTGCGTCGGTGATCTAACGCGCGGCGCCCCCTGACACACACAACATCATACCAACACACTTCGATACACATCTACTCTGACACACACAACATCACACTGACACACTTTGATACACATAGATCTCCTCTGACACACACAACATCACACTGACACACGTTGACATGCTGACAAACCCACACATTTCGTATGTCTCCCTCCTCGTCAGTTAATTCATGGTCTACTTTAGATGCTGAGCTCATCACAAACATGGGACTAGCCGCTGCAACTTCTAGGCAATAATTGCAGAATGGTTAGGATCAAAACTAAAATGTCTAATGAACTTATAAATTTAAGAAGTCGAAGATGTGGCTCACTGCACAATTCAAGCTTGCTGTTTGCCTACTGATTTTATCAACAGAAGCAAAGTACGTTCTAAACAAGATTATAAACAGAATTCCAACACAAATTCACAACGTATTTCCGAGACGCCAGATCCTCACGCAGCGTGCATTATGCCTTTGAGAACGAGTTTTCGATTGAAGTACACCAATCGGATAGTACTTATAAAATTTGTTCGTGGATTGATTAATTCACACGACTTTCAAACATTCATTACTGTAGTACTTAGCCAATCATAAAACAAAATTGTACAATTATTATTGTCTGCTTAATACTTCATAACTGGAGTTTCAAATAAGTAGACCTACTGCCATCATAACAACACAAAGTACACTGTGGGGCATAAAAAATTGCACCCTTCTTGCTTTTGCAATAACTGAATCAAGCTGAGATCAAATGGAGTAATTTTTTGCAAGCAGCTACCTGAATGAATTTGTAACAAAACGGTGTCAAAAACATCAGCTTTGATGACAGGA
>JAQIWG010006318.1:0-13433 GCA_034695025.1 Chamaedrilus cognettii | reverse complement strand
GTTATCAATCCTTATCAGTTACAGTTACAGTTGCAGTTAACTGATGAATATTTAGCAGTTTTTGCGTATTACAGTTAAAGTTAACTGAATTAACTATGCGGATAATAATCGGAATTTACGGCGTAACTTGAAATCGACAAACGGTCAAATATCCAGAACCAATAGATCTATCTAATCAGCTGATCGTTCTGCAAGCATTACACAAATTAAAAACATTTAAAGTCTGAGTTTTTTACTCTCCAATGCTTTGACAATTTTATATTTAGGTTGTCGAATTCATTAATGTAAAGAACGACCTAGTCTTCCAAAATTACTATAAGAACCAACAACCTAGCACCCGTTTTCTCGACGCCAAGGTTCAAGGTCTTGTCGTCGCTGTGTGTACGATAATGTGATTTTCCAGATAGGCCTACATTTTGCAGATACAGTCTGCTGCCGCACCCAAAAACTATGTGCTTAGTATAGGCTAGCGTTTTCAGACGATAAACTGCTAAGTGCTTGGAGCGTGAATGCCAGAAAAATTTGTCTAGCAAACTCCTGTGTATGAAAAATGTTATATCAAAACAGATTTCAGTCACATCTGGCGTTTCTCTGGGCGCAGTTTTACGTCCATGTTATATTGTGTATTTATATATTCTAATACCTTTTCTTTGTAAATGATCTCCCAGACCGTGTGTCCATTAGTGTACAGCTGTTTGCGGATGATGCTGTAAATTAACATCTGCAATGGAACACATCGCTTTACAACTAGATCTAAAAAAACTTGAACTATGGGAAAGATGGGTCGCTCTAATTGACGAAAAGGAACGAAAAGGAGCGAAAAGGTGCAAAAAGGGAGCGAAAATGACCTAAGACATTTCCCTAAAAATTATTTTAGCTATTTAAAATTCATTTTTTGATTATTAATCATAATTTAATATTAGTTATGTCTAGTCATTGTCTAGTCATGTGTCTGGTACTCTAGTGCCTACTTGCCAATGTTGCCAATTTTTGAACCTACTTAGTACTTAGTATGATTTGAATACATTTCCATAGACCAATATATAAATAAAGGATGCCTAGAGAGAAGCAGGGTACGTTCTGCTCAGAACTCCAATAAAAAAAAGAAGATATAGTGTAAGTTAGGCCAAGTCAGCACTCCAACCATTCAAAATTCATGTTTAGACAATTGTCAATAAAAATAATCAGTGTATGCCTGAATCGATTAAAAAATTTATCATCGTGTTTTAACAAGTATTTTTGAGACATAAGGCCATATAACTTTAAAAGAAGCCAGCACAAGAACATTTTCGAAAATCATGTTTTGATAATTGCCTAGAAAACGATCAGTGTGCGCCAGAATCGATTTTTACATCATCATGTTTTAACAACACAAGTATTTTCTTAAAGATAGTAAGACCAAGATAGATAGATTAATAGGCCAAATTAAGTCAGCACAAGAACAGTTCCAGAAATAATGTTTTGATAATAGCCAATATAATAATCAGCGTACATAAGTTCAATTACATTGCAAAACAAATATTTAAATAGTCTAGACCCATAGTCGTTAACCACATAAAGTGAGAATCCAATTTATTTATTTATTATCAAACAACTTACTAGAATAATAAGCCAGCATGAGGAGTTCAAAAATGAATGTTTAGAAAATTATCTGGGTATGCCAAAATTGAAATATATTGTAATTTTTATAATGTGTTAAAATAAAAAGAGCAATCATATTGATGAGCAAATTTCTTAAAATATACACACACACCAAGCAAAGTACAAATGTCATGCCTAATTTATCTATACTTCTACGTCACACCTTTACAGTTCATCATCGCTGGAATCAGTGCTATCAATGTTTTGAGTAGACTTCATTGCAGAAGTCTTGGACAAGCATCTGTTCTTGTTCGGCGTCACTTAGTGGTAGGTGCACATCGCTTTTGCTTAACTTGATTTTTTTTCTCTCCAGCGCTCATGTCACATGTGACATTTAGTTTACCGTTTGTTGACTTCACAGCTTTGCATTGGGGGTCAATGACGAAGCTCGTGAGGACGCATTTTGCGCGTTCTCACTCTGACATGGCAGTCCAAGCCTCGGAAGTCATGCGGAAGCGTTTGTGGGATTCTCGAAGCATGAAATTGCCTTGACCAATAAGGGCTTTATGTGAGTCGCGGGTCTGCGTTTCAACCAAATTCTGAAGCTTGCTAATCAGATCAGGAACCATGTGTGGTTTTTAGTTACTGCCTGCTTGAAGACGTAGTTCATACTCTCGACGTTGTTGCTGGTCCACTGGGGATGACCAGCGAGCAGGCTGTCTTTCAATAAGACAGCTACCTTGGTCTGAAAGTATAGCCGAAACCCCCCATGACTTGCTACGATTTCGGCAATATTGATGCATCTGTCATCAAAGACAGCAGCGTCAGTAACGGACATGAGCCCACCTTGCCCATAAATGCTGTGAACGATAGCATTTCTTGCCTTTTTGTCCAATCCCATGTTGTCCTGCAGATACCTCTGGGTATTTTCCTTCAGGTGACGCGTGCAGACCAGGAGCTGCGCTCTTGGAAACGCGTGATGCATTGCTTTACCGAGAGCGTACTCTTCGTCGGAACCCAGACGCAACTGCGTTGTATTACAGTTCGCCAGACAACCTGTTAAGTGCTCAGGAACAGATTAAACTCTGCGAAATCTGACTGTCCATGAAGGAAGAGAGGGCCTATAAAAATTGGTTCATCACCCGTTGTTCTACGCAACAATGCTTTGTTTATAAAAACAGTTGCGGTCACGAAGATGGGGCCTATATTGAAGTTTATCTAGTTTATCAGTTTTATCTAGGCTCAGAACACTTTCCAGTGGCTGCTGGAAGCGCAAGTTCTTAATCAGGTCGATTTATTCATCGGTTTACAACATAGCAGATGGCACTCTATTCTTGCCGATAATGACAAATCGTACAAATGGATTGGTTTGAGCAATGTTCATCACCGCCTGAATTTCGTCAACAAAGTTTGGTTGATGCTCAACCTGTCCCGCGCCCTGTGCTCTTGCTTTACGAGAATCATTGTATTTCTTATTGTGGATTTGCTTACTATTGCGTGGCTCATCAAGAGGATTGACCTGGTTTTACAACGAGTGGTAGATTTTCTTCGGATTTTTGCTTGTTTTCACTTCTTTGAAAAAACCAGTCATTGTGGCAGAAGGTGTTCTGCAGAAGGAATCATCGTTGTACTTGCTGTTGCCGTGAACTGCTCGACCAGGATGGACTTCAATGTACTCCACAAGCACTACATTAGAGGTCGCATTTTCAGTCCACGTCACACGTTTCTTGTAATTGGCATCTGAGCATCAGCGAGCCCGTTGTCTTGGTCTTTGTCAGCGTCTCGGTCCTCGTTCACACCTCCAACATGGCCAGTAGTCTCGCTGCAACAACTGTGATAAACGAAAGTAAATGAGCTGCACAGACATGTAAACATTGTTTTTGATAGCATCATGAATCAAAGTAGCTAGCTTAGGCATTTTAATATTTTGTTTAGTTATTTTAAAAATTACAATTTGTTACCTGCTGCATTTACTGCTGTTAGAAAATTGACTATATGATTTCAGATGGAATGAGAGAGGGGGAGATACAAAATCCACAACAATAATCTCATATTTACTATCATAAAAAATGTCAGTGTAAGCCAGAATCAATACCAGATTCAAAGACAATATAAGCTAAATCAAGGAAAATTTAAAAATGACTACAATACTAGATTAATTAAAAATATAATTTAGATCGTATTTATTCTGCTTGCATACTTTGGAGTTATAATATTATATTATAATAATTTATTTCGGTTTGATGTGATGATGTACTGTCATTGATTTGGTGAACAAAATACATATAATTATAAATAAACGTGATCTAACTGATCTAACCTTTCGATGTGGCTCGCCTACGGATCTTCATCTTCGGACTCCGAGCTATTGATGACGTTCTCAGTGGAAGATAGGCCTGCCAGGTACACAAAGTATTGGGAACAATGTTGCACGAGCGATGTCGAACAAAGCCGGGTGGTCGTGCAGCTACAGTCCACATTAGATCAATTTCGGTCTGTCCTGTACGTCTCACGCCACGACTGTATATATCTGCACTACACGGATGAGTTGCGGTCAGATTCGCGGAAGCAGCTGGGCAATGCATCGATATGGGAGTATCCAATGATGCGCTAAGGGTGTAAATGTGCAGCATTTTGGAGTATGCTTCATTTGTCGCTGCAGCTGCAACAAGATCTCTGTACAATGATGATAATATGTGATTATCTGCTATTGTCTTGGCGTAACTACTTGAACCTACATCATAACTGTCCGGGTTTTTGATGATTTCGATGGCCGTTATTAATCGGAGATAGTCGTGATGCTTCTGAGCTGAATAGAGCCCAAGTGAAACAGCCCAAAACATACAGTTGCCATCGCCAAGAGCCGAACGGGGTGAATATTTGTGGAGCAAATCGGTTGCAGTCTGCTGAGAGCCGTGGACGAGACACGATCAACGACGCCTGGGGCTGATGTCACAGATATTGGAGCGGATGAATCACGTCGAGCGGGCGCTTGATGATATGTTGTTGGCAGCCTCCTTTCGCTTTGACAGCATTGCGCAGTCGGGTTACTTCATAATCTGCATATGCAGCGGATAAAGTTCAACTGATTTTAACGTTCAAAAATAACTACTAATATGATGGATTTGTGGTATTGCTCAGAATCTTTGATAAGCTTTGGACTTCGACATAGCCTAAGGATTAAACAATGTTAGCAATGTAGCATAATTTGAAGCGTAGAAGTTCAATTAAAAAAATTCTTAGTAGTCGTCTCAACAGACATAGGCAAAAGTAAAATAGAAACAACATGATATGATAACCATACTTGTTTTAGTTGTAATGTATGAATTAACTTGTCGGCAATGGGCTAGTCTAATACATTTCACAAAGCTTTACCTTTCCAGGCTCACACGCTAGCTTATGTCATCATTATAAAATGCAGTGGATTTAAGGCACAGGCTACAACAATAAACTATAAATCATTGATTAAATTCGTTTCCATGCACTGTAGGCCTATGCATAGGCCAACGGTGTGTTGGTAAAAACAATTCAAAACGAATACTGGCATAAATTGTATTGAACAAAAGCTGCGAGCATAGACGGGAATAAAAAGCAAACCTCTCCGAACTGTCTCTGATGTCGCATTGCAGAGCCATCGGACGATTGGGACATAGCGCATTTAATGCACAGGAAGAAGTCGTCCGATGATGCCCAGTCTTCAAAAACATTGTCGTCAAGTGTTCTGCAAATTTGATGAGTCCACGACTTACATGATAAACATTCGATAGTGTGGTCACCACATTCAAAACCGCACTGAACACAAGGAAACTGTATCATTAACACACCTCGCTTAGATTTACCGGTTTTTGACATTTTCACATTTTGATTTCGTGATCAAGCATTGCCATCGTTTTATATTATTTTTAGGGAGAGGGCCTTGCTCTATAAGCCAGCCAGATCATAGTTGCAAAGCAATAATTAATTGGCTTTTCATTTAGACTCGTTTAGACCTATCATGGCAATGCTTCCTTATTTCTGTTAAACATGCAGGCTTGCCGGTGTTACCGGCCGATATTAATGTCTGCTAGAACAAGAGAGTTTGGTGTCCTATCATGCTATCGTTTGATTTATGCTTAGTTGGCCGATTCCGATTTTCATCCGTGCTCAAAGAAATAGTTGCGCAGGTTATCAGAATTTATGTTAGCCTGTGACGTTGTTAGCGTCACTATCGGTGGACTTTTGTCTAGGGTTTATTATTGCCGACAATTGCGGCCGTGTCAATGACACGATCAATTAGAAGCAGAAACTAATTATTGCAAACGACTAGTAGGCCGATTGAATTTTTTGATTAGGCGATAATCGACGACGGTTAGTATGCCTACAGTAGCTTAATATTGTCACCTTTCATCTCAACTACACATGATTGCATCACTTGCAACACTGGTTGACTGGTTGCAATTATTATGGACGGCATAGAACTTACCATAATAGGCTACAAATTATTTTTATCGCCCTTTATCTCGACTTCGACTTCTTTGCCCGGCAGTGACTTCTAGCAATTTGATCTGGTCATACTTGTAGCATTTTCTCAGTTCTAACCATTGGTTCTAACGTATTAGTTTTCTAATAATAAATGTAAGTTTAGCATACTAATTGATTATATTTTTTTAATTATAAGAATTTATTATTATGCAAATCCCTCCTTTTCTCTTCCTTTTTGCTTCTTTTTGCTTCATTTCGCTTCTTTTTGCTCTTTTTCGCTCCTTTTCACTTCTTTTAGCTCATTTTATTAATTAGAGTGACTGGGGAAAGATTATGGTTAATGGAATTTAATTCTCAAAAATGTCAAACAACGACAATTTCAAGAAAGCGGCATCCTTCAAAACATGTGTATGCTCTACATGGGGTAAATGTAAAAAATGTTACTGTTCAAAGTTAACTACTTTGTTGACTTGACTGTTCAAAATTAATAATTAAATATTTATTCTTCTTCATGACTTGAGATGGAAAGCTCATATTGAAGCAGCTTGCAATCGAGCAATGACTATACTATGTTTTCTGGGAAGAATTTTGAAAATTGCTAGTGTTGGGCCAAAAAATACCGTTCCGTGGCATATTTTGCTTTCGTTAGACCCCACGTTGAATACTGTGCATAAGCTTGGGATTTTCAATCTCATACTTGCAAAATTTTTGCAATGGAGTTAAAGTGGTACAACGAAAAGCTACTAGGATTGTTCTGAAGAGGTATAGATTGAAAGATAGTGTAAGAGATATGCTTTTGATATTAGAATGAAAAACACTGGCAGAGAGAAGAAAAAATGCACGTCTTACTTTGTTTCTCAAAGTCCACAATAATTTACTACTGTTTCTATAGATTCTGAAAATCATATGAAACCCTTAGTCAACGAAAACGTCACTTGGGTCGAATGATAGTTGGATACCTATACACGGAAGTTTGTACGGAAAGTTTTTGTCTAATATTTTGTTTGACGTCATTTGTTGGGATTTTTTTTTACAAATTTCGCACAATATATAGTTGGTCTGAAAGCATGAATTTAATTTTTTTTCTCTAATATCATCTGGTATTTTATGTCATGTTACTGTAGATTGTGTGGCCCATATTTTATGTTCAATTTGCATCAAGTTCACTTAAAATCGTGTCTGATGTAACTTCAGTGAAGAATTTAGCCACATTTGACTGATTATTGCTTGAAACGTAATTTAACCCCCTTGAAAATTTTGAAGCGAACGTTTCAGCTGGCAAACAATTATTGTTTTATACTTTTGGCTGACATTACTAGCCTTTGTGCATAGAGCAGCACAAAGCATCGATACAAACCGGTAAGGTTTTGAGTTGAGGTGAATATGGTACTGAATAGTAGATGTACTGTTGAATTTGATGCAGGGATTCAAGCTGAGAGATGCAGCAGACAATTCTGATCGCTGTGGACTACTCCACACAAGCCCTGCAAACTGTCAAATGTAGGCTGATGCTCACAGTGCAGGGACTATTTACTTCCTACGCGGTTACTCGGTATCACTAAATTAGACAAAATCTTTTATTATGTACATGTATATGGTGATCAATAAGAATTATTGATCATGTGTGCCAATTTTTTTAATGAAAGTATATTCCTCTAGACTATAATGTTTTACTCTGAATTAGGTGC
This sequence comes from Chamaedrilus cognettii, assembly GCA_034695025.1. Classification (NCBI taxonomy): domain Eukaryota; kingdom Metazoa; phylum Annelida; class Clitellata; order Enchytraeida; family Enchytraeidae; genus Chamaedrilus; species Chamaedrilus cognettii. Next base: position 5,703 of record JAQIWG010006318.1, on the reverse strand, counting down.
GTCAAAACTTATTTGTGCGTCTGCCAGTTTTCAAAAATAGTAAATGCAAATATTTACGGATGATTTAAATAAATATATGATTATAGTTTCTGCATATCGTACATTGTGGTGTGCATTTGGGTGCTATTTTTGTCTATATTGCAGTTTACATAGAACGCATCCACCGACCGGACAATAGGGTTGTGCTGCTGCGCTGCATCGACCTGCCGCAGGCGTCAGCAAGCAAAGCGAGTATGCTGAACGTGTTTATCCACTCACCTAGAGAGATGCTAGGACTAACTGGAAGCGCCTGGGACCGGCAGAATGAGGGACACTAAAAAGGATTGATAACTATCTGATAAATAGCACATTAATAGCAAGCGATGCTGCGATTGGTTGCCAAAATGAGCTATAATTCTGATGGCTACTAAATATCCAGTTGACAGATCAATTCTGCCAGTGTTATAGTATATTGACAATCCCTTTTGTTTCCCATGTGCGAGATTCGTTATTTTTATTGCGCAGCGGGATGCCATTTGATGCTAATGGTTTGTATAATGCGTGTTTGAACAATTGTAACCCTGTATCAACTTCAGAGGCGGCCAATTAAATATTGGAGCATGACAAAGCTGCAATTGTTTTGAGCCGTATTGTTTTATTTAGACTAATACACTATTGCACTGCATTATTTAATGAATCAACCTGGCAAGTAACTGATGTAGCCTACACAAAGCAAATTTGAATAAAAACATATAATTGATAAAAAAAATGAAAATGCTAGTACATTTGGCCATTAAAATAAATTATTTCTAAAGCCCAATATCTATATTTTAGTATAAATAGTAAATTAGACTATCAGTAATACCATCTACAAGGTAGTGCAATTAAGTTAGGAGTATAATAAGGTAATCATTGTCAGTTCAACGTCTTCAGATATGATAATTAGTAATTTGAGATAAGATGCTCACTAATTTGAGAAAGTTACATGATACACAACGATATATGACAATGATCAGGTATCCTGCATGTGACTGTGGGCATGTTCTATCAATGCTGACACACTGTGGGCGTGTTCTAACAGTGCAGACATATTGTTGGCGTGATCTAATGCAATGCAGACACATTGTGGGGGTGGCTTGACACTGTAGACACAGTGTAGGCGTGATCTGACAGTGCACACACATTGTGGGCGTGGCGTAACACAGTACAGGCACATTGTGGGCGTGGTCTGACACAGTGTAGACACATTATGGGCATGATCTGACACTGCTCGGAGCAGCACAGATGGCGGACAGCACCTGTGGCGGCATTTAGGCAGTGGATCACCTTACAGTTTGTACTATTGTTTTGTACCAGTGCAGTGTGTTCGTGAACCATCATTGTGATGTTTGTATATCGTAGTTCCAGCAGTGTTATGATCTCGAGACCAAGGTCTGACAGGTCTGACAAGTCTCGAGACCAAGGTCTCGAGACTTGAACATCTTGGTCTCGATCTCAAGACCTCAGTGTCAAGGCGTCGGTCTCGAGATTGAGAGTCAAGGTCTTTGTCGAGTCATTTCAAAGATCTCTAATTTTCGAACTCAGTCCATGTCGTTTTGATTTTGCTTTGCTTGACATACACATCACGCTCTCTTTCCATTAGAAATCTGCTGGATTATTTTAATAATTTTTCGATCCCGTCATCCGATGATGATTTCTTCGTTAGTTTTTATTTTTAATATGCATTTGGCGATAGTTTGTTTTAGATTTGAAAAATTTATTTAAATAGAATATATTGGTTATGTGGTAGAACAATAATTCTCATTCACTCCTTTCATTGTAAATTGGACTTAACTAAATTTCACCAGGCCTGCAACGCCTGGAAAGCCAGAGAAAGTTTCTCCGCACTGCAGTAAGAACTGAGGCTTTGTTCTTCGTCCATCCATCCTAGGACGGGCTCCGTTACTAGTTATAGTATAATATACTTAATAAAATGGTATATAAAAAATCCAGCAAGAATTGAAATCCTATGTGTAATCCATATCCCAAATTCAATTCAGAGAGCAGTAGTTGTGAGGGGTAAGAGTTTGTTAATCCATTAGCGCAAAGTTCTGCAAAGAGCCTCTACAATGCTGCGCTGGACGGCGCTGTCACGGGGACCTACACAACGGTTATATCTTTAGTCCTAATGTTCCTGAAGTTTCTGTTTGTGATGGTCCTATATTATTTTTAAATTAGTGTTTTTTTAGTTGACCTAAATAAATTTCCTAGCGCCTTGTTGATGTAACCTTTTGTGAGTTCAGTAAGTTTGGTGTGCTGTTCATGTGGTGTTGTTTCAAAGTTTGTTGTGGGTGTGCAGAGGGTTATGCGGCGGCGGCGAGCATGCTGGAGGAGATGTGGAGGGAGGAGGATGTGAGGATGAAAGTTCTCGAATCAAAGCTTTCCATCCTGATGGCCAGCAAGCAGGTAGTTGGCACATGTTTCTTGTAATTGTGTTTGATATTGACTGACTCGCAGATTAGAACTTTGGAATTAGAAAGTATGATGTTGAATGTTGTTATCACGTGATATGAACTCTGGTCGTTCCACCGAAGACCAGATTGGTTTATATGTTCAACACCGTTAAGCATTTTTACTCGTTGTCTAGTGTTCGAGATTTTTTTAATTTTATTCTTTTAAATGACTAGTAATTTGCACTGGAGGTTGAGTGGTGTGGTTATTGTGCAATTGCAAACGCTACTTGTACTGTTAAGTAGTATGATGCAACTGTGTGGGGCATATACTTTAAGAGGTGAGAGCTATGCATTTCAAATCTTGTCACCCACGTGATAGGTTGTTGTACACTTGAATTACTGGTTTGGTTTTTATCAGAATTCCTGCTAGCTTGATATATTTAGGCCTGCCAGGTCTCTACATTTTCTCTACTTCCCGACTTGCTAGTTTGTTACTGACGTCTTATAATTCTCACAACGACTCGTTTCAATTAATTAAGTAATTTAATATAAAACAAAGAGTCAGTTTCACAGGAGAAGGCGTCAAACAATATAACCATGTGCTTTTTCAATACGACGGGCCGTTCCTTAGAGGTATGACTGTTCAATACAGCGGCCAGCACGCAAGTAAATCAAACTACTGCGGCCAATGCATGTCGAATACAATATTAATTGAACTTCAGCATTAGAACTACAGCCTACAGGTAGATCACTGTGTGGCGCAACATGCATACACATAATATGGGGAAGTTTGTTAAACAAATCATAGGCATGCAAATATACTGCTATAAAAATGTATGAAGACGACTGAGGTCATCACAACTCTTCCCTAAAAATCCAAAAAGTTTGTGTATATAAAATATACGAAAACTTTTTGCACATAAGTGAACTTCAACAAGATACAATGTCAATGTAATAAATCCTCTGGCAAGTCCTATCTTTTGAAATGTATCTGCAGTTAAGCTGTGATCCATCTGAAGATTATACCAATTAAATCAAAGAATCAAATTCAATGTGAAACAAAACATTCACAAATACGAAAACTTTCCAACGCAAGGTAAAAACAAACATATGCGTAGGCTTATCCAAACTTCTAACAAAAACTGTAACAGTTCAAACACATTTCTGACAAATGTAAGAATTCATCAAAAATTGACACACGTTAAGATAAAAACAAGTGTCAATCCGTCAAAGGTCTAACTCACAGAACATATACATTATGTACAACAGACATAAACTAAAATGTCTACAAAGACTCCTCTACAAGGAGTCTTCCAAAAATAGAGACTTCCCTCTATCGAACACCAACAAAACAAAAGTAAGATATTTGCTACGCAGGCAAACACAAAATATGCTCGATGAATTAACATACATGAAAGTTGCGAGAGTTGCATCCTACTAATGGTCGGGATGTTGACCTCCAGCCCATCAGGAGGTCGCAAATCGCAACAACTTTCCCTGCTCCCCGAAAGGGGAGCTTTTTCGGCCCAGTTTTTTGGGCTGGCCAGCCACCAATGTCCCCATGGTGGTTGGCGGAGCTAATGGCTCTCGCAGGGGAGTTTGAACAGAATCCTGGACTACAAACAATTAAACCAACCACAGCATTCATCTGCACCATATGCACCAAAGACATAACTAAAAACCAAGTTCCATTCAATGCAACTACCCAACAGACAAACGCTGGCTACACAAACACTGCACAAAATTAAAACTGGCAGACTGCTCTTCAACATGGACATGGCCACAACACACATCACAAACCTCAGACAACCCAACTACTGCAAAAGCGACAAAATCCTCGAAACAAACTCAACCACACCAACCCCAAAACTTGAACATGACACAACCAGCACCAACTGCAAACCCCACTAATAATAAAATCTAAAGAGAAGACTCCCAACTCAAAATACTACAAATCAACATCAACGGAATACTAAACACCTGGAACTAATTTGACTAATAGAAGACACCGACGCAGATATCATCACCATCCAAGAATCCAAATTGACCTCAAAATCAAAAGCGCCCAAGATACAGAACTACACAGAGGTACGAAAAAACAGGACACAAAATAAAGGAGGAGGACTAATCATATGCATCAGAATCAACATAACCTTCTCAAATAATACTATATTCCAAGTCATTGAACAAACCAACGCAGAATTGCAAGTCATAACAAGCCACCTCATGCAAACAAAAATCATACAAATCGCTAACCTCCAATATATACCTCCAATATATACGCTATGCCTCCAAAAACCACTCCCACACTTGCTCTACCAAACGAAGACGCATATATCGTAAGATGCTTTGACCACATACTTGCATTCCCAAGCGCTAGCATCACAGGAGATGTTAATGCGCACTCGACCTCATGGCACTCTTCAAACAGCGACCACCGAGAAACGCTCATATCAGATCTCATCCAGAACTCAAACCACCTGATATTAAACTCTCGCACCCACACCAGAATACCTAACGCTCAAAACCAGAAATTGACATCACCAGACATTACTACCACATCCTCCAAACTTTAGACCCGCACAACCTGGGAAACCAAATAAGCCTTGACATTCGATCACCTTCCAATCCTCACAACAGTCAATACCAAAACAAAATACAAATTACAGCATTACAGAAACGCCTACACTAACTACCACAAAGCCAACTGGACAGAATACACAAACAAAGTCGAAAAAATAATCGCACAGATGAACCAGACAGAAAACGTACCTATGTGGTATTGGGATTATCGTATACGGAGAAGGCAAAAGACTATGCTGGCAGTGATTAATTGTTTTTGTTCTGCGAGAATCGGAACAAGTAGTGGAAACAGATGCCAGATGAAGGTTTGTTTTGTTTGAGTAATGCAGCCAGGGAGAGGGCAGGATATAAGACTATGCTGGCAGTGATTAATTACATTTGTTCTGAGTGAATCAGAGCAAATAGTGTTGAGAAACAGATGCCAGTGAAGGGTTATTTGGTCGGAGTAATTAATCGCTTTTTGTCTGAGAGATCCGATGTCGGGTGAAGGTTGATTTTGTGGGATAAGTTTATTGCTTTGATCTGATTTTGTTCTGAGTTTGTTCTGATTTTGTTCTGATTTTGTTCTGATTTTGTTCTGATTGCATGTCTTTGCGATAGAAGTTAGTTGCTCTGATTTTACTCTTTCTCTGGTTCGATTCAGTTAGCCTGTAGTCTGTGGACCTCGGCTATACCAATAGAAGGTATATAAACCGAGGGAAACAGGATG
>JAQIWG010006317.1:0-13434 GCA_034695025.1 Chamaedrilus cognettii | reverse complement strand
AGCTTTGAATGTAACGGTTGACCTTGCGCGCCGTCACGTGCCCATGCAACACAGAGCAGTGCGCTGTTTTAATTTTTTTTTAAATCGATACGCAAAACAGGTCGAGTGTCACTTCTGTTACTTCTATATTCTGTGATATAGCTTTGATTATAATTTTTTTCTTTTGCAAGAAATTTAATTGCAAAAGTATTCACTTTTATGATCGGAAGTGCAGTTGCGCCGAGTTCTAACGGCACGTGTGATTGGTGAACGCGCGTTTGAATGTCGGCCTGTTATTGGTTGACCGAACACTGCGACTAGTGATGCCAGTGCTGGGTATATATCGCTAGATTTGGGGATGATTGAGTGATATAGAAATATGATATTTAAGGCAATCCCCAGATATGTGGGGATATTTTCCCCAGATATATGGAGATATTTCTTACAAAATGCCGCATTTTATAATTTTCTTTCTTCAGAATTGCCATTTAGGGATACTTGTTGCTATAGATGCCCAGAATCTTGAGATCTACCGTTTTGTTTCAATGGTATCATTGGCTGGGACACGCAGTAGCAGCCGCGAGGTTTCTATTTCATTTCGTATTCGGCAGCAAGTTTTGCCTAATATTCGCCGGACTCGTCGAGCCTGCAGTGTACTGACAATTTTTGATGCATTTATGGCGTGGGATGGCCGTTTCGAAACCTTTTCAGCGAGCGAGGTTCATTTTGGGACGCTTTGGATTAAATCTGAACGCCGCAAAATGGCGGATCGGGTGTAATTAGGCAGCGTATAAAAACGGGAAGTGGGTGTAAATAAGGAATATTTGGCACTTAGCCCTAATTGGGTTTCTTTTTAAACGATTTTACTTGCATGGAATGTTATAAATTTGCATCAATGGAGAAGTAACACCGCTACCATCAGATTAATCAAATATGATCCCATTGAGAAGTTAAATGGTGTTAAAACCGTCATTGAATTTCGGTTCATACAGTATTGTACCTAAGGAGGTAGTAGTCAAGAGCTGGCGTGTACATGTGTTGATGAAATCTAAAATGTAGAAGTCTTAAAATCCAGTTGAGACATTTTATTCACAAATTGAATGTACTAATATTCCACATTGTGTTACTTGCAATTTTTGTGATGCATACAACTTAGTTGTAATTGATTGGATTCGGTAATTAATTGCACGATTGCTAGTATAGTTCAGGTTACGTACGGCTAGATGACTAGTGTTCAATACTAAATATCGTATATAAGATTTTTCTAAGTATGAGACTGCTTCTGTTACAGAGTGTTACCCGGGTCAACAATCCGCATAGACTGCGGTAATCCAAGCAGGCCTGCAACCGTGCAACCGAGTTTTTTGTCAGTTTGTTTTGTTATTTTTCTCGCTATATGGACCCGCATCAACGCTTTTCAATGAACGCCTTTTCTGGAAACCAGTCGGAGGTGATCAGTATACCAGACCGCATGGTCGGACTCAGTAAGCATTCTTCTTTTACCCCCTGTATATTAATACAGCGTGTTTGTTGTGTTTCATATTAATTCATGACGAGTTAAAATCACTGGATACTTGGTTGATGTACCTGAAGTCAAGTTGCTGAAGTACAGGACAATATGGTATCAGGTTTCTATGTTGTTTTGGCTTGCAGTAGGCTTAAGGTGATTGCTTTTGCAGTGATTTTTGGTTTTATAAAAAAAAAGGCTGTTAAATATTCTATACTTCATGAATACAAATTCATTATAGTATTCATTTCGTCGTACATTTCTACAGTTATGATATCCTTTGGCCTTCAGTATTTGGTTTGCTGTATAGTTTTCATTTGCATTCAGTAAATGCATACTCATGCACTGATTTTCAAGTGTCATGAATATTTTGATTTATTCGCTATACAGTGTACAATTGTATTTTTTTTTCTTTGCAGTCATTGGTAAAGGTGGCGAACAGATAACCGCCATTCAAACTGAGTCCGATTGTAAAGTACAATTCGCCCCGGGTGAGTTATCTAATGTGAAATAATTTTTTTGGAGAGAAGCCTTTAAGAGAGTATTTCCTAAACCTGAAATATATTTGGGACCAGTACATTTTGCATGGTATGGTACGGAATTTGACGTCATAAATTCATTACCATAAGTGACGATTTTGTCACAATTATATTACGTGTATGATCAATTTTAATTTAGCATTTAGTCTTCTATGATACCGTTTATGATTACATTTCATTCTGGAATGCATGATGATTTATTGCATTTAAGATTCATTCTTAATGTAATGCTAGTGACACGCTACGTGAGCAGTTACGTCCGATAGAGATTTCATACTGATTTCTCTCTACGAGGATTTGTTAATCGATGTCTTGCGTATAATAGTTGGACTTTTATATTCCTTCTCCAGACAGCAGTGGTATGCCGGAGAGGCCATGTACGCTGACAGGATCACCGGAGGCCATAGAGTGAGTTATCTGAGGACTTGTCATTTAGCTCATTTCGTCTGTCTTTTCATTTAGCTCATTTCGTCTGTCTTTTGTTCTTTTGCGTATAACGACGCGCTCTTCTTTTGTGTACAAAAATACGGCCCATATAGTTTTGTCAATTAGGCCTGAACGGAGAAATCTATGAAGTGTCACGTTATCAGGTTTTTTCTGTACTACAGTAAGACATTATACGGTAATTTCATGTTCAAATTTTTTTTGTTGCAAGTCAAAGGTCTAGTGTCCGTATCAACGACAGATTTTCAGACGGTTCCCTAAGGGAAAATGTGAGGACATGCGAATAAAATACCAGTCTGTACACAAAATTGTTTAAAATACCCCGTTTGACTCCTGTGACGCAGAAAGGCAAAGGAGCTTATCCAGCGGATCATGCACAAAGGTCACGACCTGCACGGAGGGGGCGGCGGCGGGGGCATGATGATGCAGGGGGGCGACATGCTCCACGACCCCAACCACACGATGGTCGAGATGATGATACCCGGCAACAAGGCCGGCATCATCATTGGCAAGGGCGGAGACACCATCAAGCAGCTCCAGGTTGGATACATGGAGATTTCTGCTGCGGCTTGTTGTTGTTGTACCCCCTTGCAGGGAATATTTGATGCCCCATTTCACCAGCTGATGGTCGCTGGTGGTGGTTCCACCGTATCTGGTAGACATCGTAGGAGCACTTGTACCAAACAATAGTACAAGCTGCGGCTTGTACTGCTTGGCAGCTTAGTCAGCGTAATCGCTGGCCTGTCCTGTGCGAGGAATTCGTGAGTCAAGATCCGGCGGCTACCATTTATTGGTGTAAACAAACCATGCAGTGTAGTTGCTCACTCGACTCAGACGTAAATGAATACTGGGCCTTGTGTGTGGAGCCTGCTCTGATAATCGCACGTCTGTGCGCAGGAGCGCGCCGGGGTGCGCATGGTGATCATCCAGGAGACAAACTCGCCGACGAACTACGACAAGCCGCTGAGGATCACCGGGGACCGGCTGAGCTGTCAGCGCGCCAGGGAGATGGTCATGGACCTGCTCGCTGAGAAGGACATGATGGTGAGAGATTCTTGTCGCTTTCTAGTTGCACAGTGAATTATCCTTGAAATTTCGGACTCAATATCAAGCGCAATGCTTTCGCTGGACTACATGATGTTTAAGAATTTCATGCTTTCGTTGCGACATGCTTTGCCTCTGTTGCGCTCTTCTGTTTGTGCTACACCCTTTGTACTATACCCTTTGTACTACACCCTTTGTACTACACCCTTTGTACTACACCCTTTTGCTTTTATTTTTGAAATTTAATCAGTTGCTGTTTTATGCGATGGTTAGCATTATTTGTTTGTTAATTGGGCTTTCTTATTCAATAGGCAATTTAATTTCTAAAAAGTATAGTTATGCTTCATGATTTTGTTTTTGCTGTCTGTAGCCATCAGGAGGGGGCGGGGGCGGGGGTGGTGGGGGCTACGGCGACTACGGGCACAGAAGTAATATAGACGTAAGTGCTAGCAATTGTTGCTGTGCTGCATAACATGCCTAGCTGCTGATACAAGCAGCAGGCTGTGAAGGTGTGAATCTTGTGAACTTTTATGACTTTTAAGTCTTTGTTTTTGTATTTTAATGATTTTCTTGAATATGACGGTTAAATGCAAATGTTTGCCTAACGGGCAGACGATTGCACGTGATAATATACTTTGGTTGCGTTTTTCTACTCAATTTCTGAAAGGCTCAGCAGTTGACTAAGTTTCAATGATGGCATGTGTATGTGTTGAATATCTTCTCACGGCTAAACTTAACCCTGGATGCTAGGACTGAGTAATTTTCTTACTTTGTAACCCGCATTCCTTGTTTCTCATTGCCCCACAGTTGCCGGTCCCGCGGTCGTTGATCGGCATCGTGATCGGGAAGGGCGGCGAGATGATCAAGAAGATCCAGCAGGAGTCGGGGGCGCGGATCCAGTTCAAGCCGGAGGACGAGCAGGGCGGGCCGCACCGGGTCTGCAGCGTGATGGGCAGCGTGGAACAGACGACTGCCGCCGGCAACATGATCAACGAACTCATCGAGAACGCGCTGGTAGGTGGCAGGAAGCTCAAGCCTCTGTAGACTGGGGTAGAGGGATCATTGATTCGCAGCCCTGACTTCTCCAGGCGTGTCGTAAAAGACAACTAGGGGGGGCGATTCTTTAGAGTTTGATAGTCTTTGTTACTGCACAATGGCTCAACTCCATAGAAAGTGATGTGTGAATCATTTGTGGTAGTGGTATGGTAGGTGGCAGGATAGGTGACAGGATTACGTGGTCTCCGTTGAACCTAGAATTTCTGAGGAAGGCCGTTTATTGAGAATGCCAATTTTACTATTGAATACAGTGACTTGATGGAAGAAATAAGCGTTTGATGTGATGACGTTTTCAGCGCTACGCCGGCTTTTGAATTTGCGAAGAGGTTATGGATGTCTGCTAGCATGTGCAGTACTAGACCGTGGTGAATACCATGGTTAGTGTTCATCCTACTTTATTTAGACTTGTCGTTAATTCACGGGTTCCTATTACTCGTCTTACAGCAGCGCCAGGGTGGGGGTGGAGGAGGAGACGCGGGGGGCGGGTGGGGGCGCTCCATGCGCGACGGGATCGGCAGGCAGTTCGGCAACGGAGCGGGGGGCGATGAGACGACGTATGCCGTCCCAGCAGACAAATGCGGCCTCGTCATCGGCAAAGGTTTGCAGGAACTGATGAAGGTTTTTCACGGTGGACTTGGCTTAATGCCATTGAGTCAAGCATTTCAGTACATTTCAGTCATTTCAGTAGAAGAGGTGAACGAAGTTTGGGTCTCTTGTCAATGTGCCCTGTATGATGTGGTGTATTTGCGTTAAACAAGGTTTAACCTGCGTAAGCGTGGAATGCGGCCACGAAAAGCGAGTGTTTGCATGTAAAGAAGTGTTAACACTTTTAGAAGTAAAAATGTTTATACTGTGCAGCAAAATTAATATTTTGCTGCAAAATAAATAAATGAAATTATCGTCACGTTTATTTTGGTTAGGTATGTGTGCACGTATAAGAAATATCTTGTAATGAAAATGAACGAAGTTTATTAAAATGAACTAAGTTTTTGAACCTTACGGCACACAACGCAGCACCTAACATTGTCCTTGGTCTGCAGGGGGTGAGACGATTAGGGAGATCTGTCGACAGTCTGGCGCTCACGTCGAACTGAACCGAGATCAGTCGGCGAGCAGTCTCGAGCGCGTATTTCGCATCCAAGGCACGCCAGACCAGATTAGACAAGCCGTACAGCTTGTCAGCGAAAAGGCGGGCGTGGTAAGTTACAGAAACTATTCAACTAATGCCGCAAGCGCTCATTAGGCCTAGTTTCTGATTAACCAAATAAATGCTATAAATTAGACATTAATACAACAAACGCAACTAAATACGCTCGTAGTGGTAATATGTACCGTTGATCGGCGCTCTGTCCTGTGGATTCAGGTCGATGGATTTGGTGCGTACTATTACCGCAAGCACTCCTTCTTAAGCGCAGTGAAACGCTTAATAAGAAAATGCATTGGAAACTTGTGCAATAAACGGAAAAATATTTTTTTTGTGTTCTACTTGGCTTTTCGCGGTATGGTGCGTGGCAAATGCACGGGGACGTCAGAGGCCGATCTCAGTGCATCATCCCTGCATGGTCGGCAAATGAGTTGTTGGCGCAGTCTGATTTTCTAGATCTGTTGCCAAGCGACCACGTGTGTCGTTGCAAAGCTGACTTTGGCAAAACACATGTCCACATCATATGAATGTCTGTTACAAAAATTACCCTCGTGTGTCATTAACTCTTTAACAGCCACCTATGACAACGGTTTATGCTGTTTAAAATCGACTATGTTAAATGTTAGGCACCTCATAAAAGTCACAGGTTTTTGAATTTGAATGTTTTGTGTCATTGTTAAACAAAGTTCTCTTGACTACAGCTCAGCCTAAAGACAGGTTAAAGCTTAAAATAAGCTGGAAAGTCCAGTAGATGCAGTAATGTCTGACGAATAGAATTGTAATCGTAAGCTAAGCGATTGGTTTTCATCCAACTTCAAGCTAGGCTGCTGACTAGGGATATGTATTTGTTAAATGTTTGCCATTCGCGGCCTATTGCACTGCAGGCCGTGCGCAAATAATTGCCTTTCGCGACCATATCCGCTCAGCGGCCGAGGTAAGTATTTGCCGTTTGCAAAGTAAAGGCTCAACAACAAGAAAACAAACACAATCATGCCGTTGGTATTTTTGTTTGAAGACGTCCCCTGGTGGTGGATCGTTGGGGGGATTGATGATGTCATCACAGCAGGCTCAGCCAACCCTGGCGAGCGTCTACGGACAGCCCTCGTATGTGACCAATCAGCTTACACTAGGGGAGCAGCGCTAACGAATAATTTTGTCTATTTGTTCGACTTTAATTCTGAATCAGATTTTTTTGTCTGTGTGATTCAGTCACTAAACGCCATGACGATATGCAATGTTAGGTTTAGCCCGCATAGCACTTTAGTAATGATGGTTAGATATATATTGTATGCCTAATTTTTAAATGGGTTGGTGTAGCATTACGCGCGAAAATTGACTATGGTGGTGTAGGCCTGCACGGTTTTTAAAGGCTATGCAGTTGCACTATGCATCTTTTAGAATATAAGCTTAATGCTACCGTTGTTTTATCAAGGCTCAACTCAATCTTGACGATGTCATATCGACCGATTCGTTGGAAGTCGTTTATATTTTTGTATGGTGAGATTTGATTGGTCCCGCCGCAGGTCACAGGGTCAGCTGGCGATGCAGCAGTTTGCTGTTCAGCAGAGTCCGTATCAGCAGTATCAGCAGTACAGCAGTCAGCCAGCCGCCGCCACCGATATCAGTGCGTAGCCAAACAACCACAAAGAAACTGTCCTCTATGCGTGTGTTGGAGCGTTGTTAATAATTTTCTGTTTTACGTATGGACTGTCTTTTATTCGCATGGATTCATACTACTTTTACCCAGTTGAATCGTTCATACTACTTTTACCCAGTTGAATTAAGACTTGTGTCACGCGTGAGTCATTTTATATATTTATTGTCTTCTTTTCTGCGAAAACGGCTCGGATGTGCTGCTGTGTGGTTGAGCGGCAAGCAAACCAACACGGTGTGTGTACTTTTCAGTGAAAACTAAAAGATATGATACAATTCGAGAGCAATGATAGAAAGATTCTGATGCGTATTAACGTCATTTGCGCGTCTGCAGATAAGCAGGCGGTGGACAGCAACGCCGCGGCGTGGGCGGCGTACTACGCCCAGTGCTATAGCCAGCTGAGCGGCCAGCAGCAGCAGACGAGCGCGACGGCGGCGGCGGTTGCCGCGCTGCAGCAGCAGCAGTCGGCGTACGGAGCCTTGCTGCCGAGGAGCACCGCCACGCCGCAGCCAAGTAAGTGCTCCGCCGAGCCACTGGCAAACTACCGGTTTTTGAATTGTTGCGCTTCGCTGGCTCGTTTACAAGTTTAGTTGTATTTTTGGGTATTTTATATTTTCGTGGTCCGCTGCACTTCTTCCGCTTCTATGATTCAAGCGAACGATGTATTTTTCCTCTTCGTGCGTAAGACATCTTTGGTGCGTTACACTTGCACAGTATACCGGTTCGTTAAACTTATTTACTTCTATTATTTAATGACGTACTCTATTATTTAATGGCAGTTAGTTTCGTATTTCCATCTGATTTCTCGCAGTTTTGCATTTGGTTTTTTCTTGGTCTTTTCTCTCTCTTCTGTGCTGGTCTGTAGTTCCGCACAGGATTCAGTTTATACACCAAAAATGCGTTTTTTTGCAACTTTTACGCCTAATTTTTAATAGGCCACGAAAGTTTATTTTAACGCTTTATGCCTTTACGCGTTAAAATTAACTTTCGTGGCCTAAGCAATTTCTGAAGGCTTGGGGAATATGCCATTTTTTATGGAGCCGGGTGACGCTACTTCTATTTTATCAGGACTAAACTGAACTCCTTTCATGGGTACAACAAGAATTTGATCTCAGTGGTGTTGCTAATGGCTGCTGCGATCTTGTTCTACCTGCTGATCTACAAGCTTGTTGCTTGCTCCGTTCTCCAGCTATAGCCAGCCTGCAGGCGCAGCAGCAGTCAGTGCAGCAGCAGCAGCAGGGCGCGCAGCCGGACTACACCGCCGCATGGGCGGAGTACTACCGCCAGCAGGGCCTCCACCAGCAGGCCCAGGCGGTGCTCATGCAGGCCGCAGCAGCCTCCGCGGCGGGGCTCGGGCTGCAGCAGCCCCAGTGACGCGTCGCTGCTGCCCCCCCCCGCTCGGTAGTGGTGGACTCTCGTTTCAGGTGCGGCGGTGTGTAGTTTGATTTTCGGGGGGTTGGTGTCTCTTCTCTCCTTTTCTTTAGTGTTCTGCCATAAGGCATTTCTTCTGTGTCCAAACCTTCCAGCCTTGTCGGGATCCTCGGCCCCTCGCTTCATCTCCGCATACAGTTCCTTTTCGAGCAGGTTGCCCATCGTCCTGATACATGGCTTTCTCGATTCTCTCTTGCCCTTCGTTGTTCCCTTTATCACATCTCTCAGCAATCCCTCGTCAATGATTACAGCGTCCAATCCAGTTTTCTATCTTTTTTCTATCCATTCGATCAAAGATGTGTAGTTTATATGTTGGGGGGTGGGGTAAGAAATTATAGTTATTTGCAGACAATCTTTTAGCAGCAGCTGCGATTATGGATTGTAGCTTGCCGTGCCGTGAGATTTGGTTTGAGCAACGCGTTGCGTTGTTGTTGCGTGCGCAGACGTAGTTTAGATCCGACATAGCAGGCAGGCATTGGGCAGAACAGCTCTGCGGCACTGAAGATTATTCATGCAACCACCTATCCATCGGAAGAAACGCTATTATTCGCACAGTCGACCAACAAAAAGCCTCAAATTACTCGCGACGCCGCCATCGGCACCCGCAGCGGCCAATAACGATTGCCGATTGAGCGAGCAGCGTTGTGTTCGGCAGTACGGTGCCGGCGTTTGGCGTAACAGGCGCCATCGATGGCTCTTTTTATTTTTTGCCACTGTATTATCTATTGCAAATTCATTGCTCTCTGATAAATGTTATAATATCATTGAAACTGAATACGATTGTTTGACTTCTGATGACTTTGCACAGATATAATTGACGCGGTGCGTCTAGTACCTGTGCTGTTGCTTGCTGTAAGTAATCGATTATAACCTGTCATAACTAGCATTGAAGTTGTATACTGATATCGATTTAAACCGTTGTTTAAGCGTTGCGAGCGAATGCTTTTATCGCGAAAAGTATTCATAGTTTTTGATAAACTTGTTCGTTACGAACAGTTGATGAACGTGCAAAATGCTATAACTACATAACCTGTGGACTGATACCGTTCGTTTTTTATCGCGCTGGATTTGACTCTAACCTCTCTCGCGATCTGGTGATTTTGATTCTTACTGTCTGTTTGCATTGCCGTCATAAACTGATATGCATATTAAATAGGATTTTGATTTGATTTGTACTACTGTTTACTACTTCGCTATATGGTTTACGGATTTCTCTCGATGTCGTCTAATATTGCGTTGCGTTTTAACCGGAATCTATACGTCAGTCGGCTGTGATAGAAATACCGCCGATGGCTCGTGTGCGATGTTTGTGTGAATAATAATAGTAAGAATCCCCGTATATTACTGATTACAAGACATTCTGTTTTCGCTTTATGCATAGACTGTTAATTGCAATTTTCTCAGATGATAAGGCAATGTTATTGACGATTGGATTGTATTGCCGCGCGATGTTGGTCTAGCGTTTATTTTGATCGGCCGATTGCGGTTGCGTCGGTTACTTTGAACCTCGATGAGCTTTATCAGTATCGCTTATCTTCAGCGAAACGTTACAATTTTGCTCCTGTAATACATGTCTTCGCCTAGTTTTGCATTTTGTAATCGTTCTGCGTCTGTTCTTCAGCAGGGTTCCTTTGTTTAGCATACTTTGATGGGTTTTGTGCTCGCTGTTTGCGACGATGTGTGTGACGAAGAAGAAGTTAAGAGGCGTAGAAATATGTTGGAATAAGAAGAAATGAACTACGAAGTTGAGCTGTTGTGTTGTATACTTTTAATTGAGCAATGCTATTTTTGTTAGTCGTACATTTTTAATACATGGTAATCCAGATTTCGTGAATTTGGCAAATTCGCCAAAATTACATGCTGTAAAAATTAAGCTAGGCTACAGTAGCTATATATTAATGGGCAGTCCTCAAAAACGCGAAAATTAAGTGCAGCTAAATTTCTGAGAGGCAAACCGCCAAAATTTCACGCAGAAAAATTTGGTGTTTTTTTCATCGACATGATCATTGGTGCTTTTTGGCTTTCAAGGGCCATTTTTGCCAAATTGGCGTGTGCCCAGGGTTAATTTTAGTAGGCGCAGTATGCCTAAAGCAAGGTTTTTATGATCTTGTATGTCAATTTTGAAACTCGCAGGCGTACCAGTAAGCGTTCGCCAGGGCTAAAATGAACCTGCTTGTGCCGCACTCTGCAGGGAACGATCGGAACTGGTTTCCGATCACTTCACACTGTAAACCTGTCACGTGTCTAGGATCTAGACTATACAATAGAGAAGCTGCGAGTCTAAATTGGAACGGATCTATCATTAGCCCCGAAGCGAGGATTTAAAGAGGACAGGAACACTGAACAGCTGCAGCTGCTGTTGCTGGATGAATGTCGCTCTGATTTCGCGGATTAGTAGACTGTATAGTGAGTCCCGTGAAAGGACACTGCCATCGCAAAAAATAGCCTTTTGTAGCCTATCGATCGTTTCTCTGGGTGCCCCAAAACAAAAGACCTACATCGATATTATAGGGCTACGCTGAGTGCGCAAGCCACCATATAATTTATTGTTCCGCATGGCTGTGAATCGCACAATGCACGTCATACTTTTATTTACTAGTACTTTGACAATGTTTTGATGAATAAATGCTGTACCGGGCTGGTTTCTTGTAGTCAAATTAGGCCGAGGTCCAGCCGGGACAATATTTCGCCCTCGAGCGCGCAAGTTTTTACCCAGTAGCCGTCTACGTTCAATTTTTTTTTAACAATGACCATGTATAGCAGCCTACAGTAGCGTATTTTTTTTACCGAGTAGCGATCTAGCCTACATGAAATGTATTTTGACAACATGTACTTTCAATATCTGTCCTTGAAGACAGTTTCCAGCGTTGATCCCTTGAACGAACCCTTCTGTACGATGTCAGTGTTCGACTTGGTCGACCGCCGTTTGAACGAGCGTCTCGCCACCTCCGCGCTCGACATTATCAGATTCTGTCTTCTGCTGCAACCGCGCTTCGGTCTGCGCACGTCTCCTCCGCTCAGCGCAAAGTCGATGAAACGCTTCCACGTCTGTCGAAAATGGACGTTCACCAGACTGTAGATGACGAAGTTGGACGCGAAGTTGATGCTCAGAAGGAGATTGGTGATGATGATAGCCAGACCGAATGCTTCAGCGTTGCTCGCGTTGATCTTGTAGTAGAAGAAGCGGAGTATTTCGCTCGGCGTGACCAGTACGAGAAACATACAGATTATCGATACGAGCGTCGGCGTGATGCAACTCCCGTACGTCGCGGTTTTGGGACTGACGCGGCGGCACGCGCGCATTCGCTGCGAGGCCCTCAGCGCGTGTATCAGATGCGCGTTGCAGAACGTTAACGCTGCGCACGGCAGAAGGAACCCCAGCACTGCCGAGACGTACGTGAACGCTGTTCTCCCCGCCGCATTCAGCGCAAAGTCTCCGTGGTCGAGCAGAAAGTAGCGCTGGTCATCCGGCGGACATACGTGTTCATGGATGGAAAAGGTCCAGTAGACGGGCAGCTCAAGCGCCGTCCACACGACGAACGTCAGGATCACTGAGACGCGCGTCGCGTTCACGCACAGGCGGTATCGCGTCTGAAGCGGCCAGCAGATGGCCGCGTAGCGTCCCGCCGCCATGATAACAGTCAGCCAAGTACTAATGCGCATGAACGTGTTCTGCAGTCCCACGCTGGCCACCTTCAAGCACAGCAGAGCGGACATGCGCTCGAACACCGCCTCGTGACGACTCAGCGCCGACACGGTCGCCGTGCAGAGGCAGTAGAGCGTGTCGGACACGGCGAGCGCGATGAGTCCCGCGTGGGACGTGCGCTCCATGCTGCAGCTCATCGTTGCCTTCATGCGTCGACGCGTCAGCACGAGGACCGAGCAGAGGTTGCCGAGGACGCCGAGTACGCAGAGCCCCGGGTTGAGCACGTTGCCCAGATAGAACTTGACGAGCTCGACGGTGTCGTTGGGAAGATATCCGCCATCGTGCGGCGCTTCGCTGATGAGCGACTTGGGGAGTGAATCCTTGGGTTCGTGAAGGAAACGCGACGATGCGGCGACGAGGGCTGCCTGGTGGGAGATGTTGAGGGGCCAGGCTGCGGAGAGGTTCCCGGTGGAGTTTAGGAGAAAGCGGAGGAGGTTGGCGGCCTTGGTTCGACCGAAACTCGCGTGCAGATCGATGCAGAGAGCTAGTTCGTGTTCCATGATAGAATGTCGAGTCTACAAAGCAGTTTTATATTTTATTCCCAACTTAGAGCCAAACCGGAAGGCGACGACTGCGCAAAAGTAAGTTGTCGTCAGCAAAACGTACATTAGTTGTCGGGAGTCAAAAAATTTATCCCCCGACTAAAGCCCTTCCGGGTCCCGTACGTGCTCAAGTTCATTGCTCATGTACAGTTTGTAGGCCTAAGGTAACTGGTCAGTGTTCTCATTTGACATGACCCATTTTGCTTAGTCGACCCAACAAAAGCGCTCGATGACTATAATAATTGCTCGACCTAAAATCATATCCTACAGGGTGCGGAAAAAATACCCCTCCCCCCCTAGCAGATTTGCGGTAACTCAGCCAAAAATTAATATTTTTGCTTCATCTTTTCAGGGATTGTAGCTGAGATAATTTGACACAAGGTCCCCA
>JAQIWG010006316.1:0-13434 GCA_034695025.1 Chamaedrilus cognettii | reverse complement strand
TCAACAAATCATTTTTGCGTCATAAAGTGTGAGATAGTCACAGAGGCAATAACCAAAATCCTTTAAGGCTATCAAAAACCCCCCTATTGGGTCGGAGGTTTGGGGGGGTGTCCATTCGTTCTTGGGGGGGGGGGGGTTTCCCCCAAATGGGGGAGTTTTGGGATAATCACTGCAACGAGGGGCTCATGTAGAGACTATATAGACAGTCCTATTAAGCAGGCAGCAGGGATTATGTTGAGGCATGAGTATGGGCCATACTTATCGCCTTCTTTTTTGTCAGAGTACATGCAAGTATAGGCAGATCGCAGACAGTACGTAAAGACAAAGCGTTGTGTCCGAGTGGTCGAAATCGCGGACCACGGATTACGAGTGCGACAGTTGGCGGTTCGATTCCCGGCCGCGGCAAAAAATTTCGGGCCACTTCGTGCATCCTTGGCAAAGGTGGTTTTATTTCGTCTGTCAGCCAAAAGTCTTCCTTCACCAGTTTACAGGCGAACATAAGGCGTACAACGGTAAAATGTATGGCCTACTCTTTCATATAAGATTAATATAGGCCTACTATAGAGATTGTTGTCTTAATTTTACTATCTGCTCAATCCTGCTTGGTGACTCTTGTCAGTGTTGTCATAACGAATAGAGTCCAATTTAGCCATAGTTTAGCCCTTACAAAATTGGAGTAGCGTTACGCCTGCTGCTTATGAAACAGGAGTAGCGCACTCCTATAATTTGTTATACCTTTCAAAAAAGGAGTAGGTACAGTAAGCCAACTCTACCATCGTCCACTTCACGAGTAATGCTATTCCAACCCATTTCTAAATCCGAGCAGAGTTTCAAAAAACGTCGTTTTTGGAGCACTACTCCTACTAATTAAACTTATCTCTGATACGTTAAAAATAAGCGGGGCGCTTGCGGACGCAAGCCAATCGGTTACAATACAAAGGCCCGGGATTAATTGTTCAATTAAGCTTGATGTGATTCTACAAATGGTGTGCTAGGAATGGCAGTTGCTCGAAACACATTTCAATACTAGCCGAGAGTTGCTTAAATATGCATTAAATTTCTATGCATAAACATATTTAGATTTTATAATAACTGGCCATCACAAATTCGCCAGTCAGGTAATGAGAATCTAACACTTAGCAAAACTTCGCTGCAATTGAATTGAAGCTTGTCAGCGTCTGATGATATCCATGGCGAACCCCAATCGATTAAAGAATTGCAATTCTCTTTACACAATTTAGTTTTAGTCCTTCCTTCACTTCCGGGATTTCACTTCCGGCTTGATTAATAACAAAAAAGTGAAAAAATACTGCTGTAAGCAATTTTTTATTTACAAATTTGGCATATGACGCATATCTGCCAACTGGTGAAAATAGAATGAGATTTGATCAGTGTATTGATTTAAATAAGCTATCTGCCTATAACCTGTGTGATTTATAGAGCGTAACTGAAACTGAACTCTTAACTTGATTATTGAACTCCAACTGTGTCCGGCAGCCCTGCCCCTGCTGCCACCATTGGGCAGGACGAGGCGTTGTGGCCGAGTGGTCTTAGTTGCTGATCGCGGACTACGAATGAGGCAGTTGTCGATTTGAATCCTGGCAGTGGCAAAGATTTGTAGTCACTTCGTTCACCCTTTGGCAAGGATGGTTTAAATTCGTCAGCCACAAGTGTTAATGCCTGCCAGTCTACGGTGGAACCACCACCAGCGACCATCAGCTGGTGAAATGGGGCATCACTTTTTCCCGCAAGGGGCTAAAACAACAGCAACTCTTCCAACTTGATTCCGTAGGCGCACGGCCTGATCTGGGTCTCGAAAAAAATTCGCCCAAAATTTGACAAAATACTTTTTTCTCGCTAGGCCGTACATTTTTTCAGCAATATTTTATACATTTCTTCCCGTTGGTTGCACTGGAATATATCATATTTATTGCTCCGTTCATCATCATAGAACCAGCAATTGAGCGACTGAGAGCGTAGGATGAAAAATAAATTTGCCAACGACATTCGCCAGATGAAAATAAAATTAGCCAAAAAATTATTTTTGGCGACTGGCAGATCAAGCCCTGCTTAGGCATATTTGTGAAAACGCTTTAAACGGCTAAGGCGATTGAGTGGGAAGGGCAAAAGTAGGGCATGAAACTGCTGCGTAGCGGCTCGGTACTTACCCGCGTTGTATTAAACAACTTTTTAGTCGTAGGGCCTACTAAATAGTTGTTTATCGCACAGCTAAACTAAAGAACTAAGGGCCATTTTTCGTCTATTGTGTTAAATGTCCATGTTTTCACACAGGTTTCGATGTAAGTGCCCTTGTGAAGACTTCAGGAGCTAGGCTTTTACAGCCGGATGCCTTTCCTGACGCCAACCAAATAAATGATTATCTGTCGCGGGTTAGCAGCTAGTGACAATTATGCGTTTAACGGCTTTGCTGATGGGCCTGTAACGCATAGTTTCATAGTTGCCGGCGCGGGAACTTGAACCCTGGTCCTCTGGACTTGAAATCTGACGCCTTAACCACTACACCATAGCGCCTCGCTGTTTATTGCACAGTGCAAATATATTAATGGAATAATGATGTCGCATTGTGACATTGACTCTGTGATCAAATCAAATAACCTATTGGAGAACCATTGTGATGAAAGGCTTTATCATAATGACTAATATGATGACGATGATGAATCTAATTGATTAAAATACCGGTAATGTTAAAGCGTTCTGGTATGTTAAAGTTTAATGATAATTTTGTTTTATAATAGTATTAATAATACTCTTTATGTTGAATGTTGATGCTAATTTCAGATTTGTACGTAATAAACGTATTTCTTTTGTCTGTTTAATAGTGAGAACGCAAGATGGAAGCGTTGAAGGAAGAAATTGCGAGAAAGAAACGTCAGATGGAAGAAAAAGATATACTGGTAAGCATTGGATGCATGCGCTCATTATTGGACTTTTGTGGTGCCTCTTTTGGCGAATCGCTGCCATTCTGTCAAAGGATGCTTCATTTGATGGCTTCTGACTATTTAGATTTATGCTTGCAATTGTGCATCTGTTTCAGATTTGGATTTGCTTAGAATCTACGGATCCTTAAAATTCTTAGTGACATTGGATCTCAGTAAAATTGACGATGAGGTTTTAAATGCTAGCCTTGATGTTATATAACATTTTGTTTATAAGAAGAATAGAAGAATTTGAAATGTGTGTATGGAGAAGAATGGAGAGGATTAGCTGAAGAGGATTAGCTACAGTGAAGATAATGAATGAAGAAGTATTGAGGAAAGTGGGTGAAACAAGGACTATGATGGAAGTGATAGTCGGACGAAAGAAAAACTGGATTGGACATGTATTGAGAGAAGAGGGATTGTTGAGAGATATGATTGAGGGAAGAATGGAGGGGAAGAGAGAACCGGGAAGGTCACATATCGGGATGATAGACGACCTGCTTGAGAAGGAATTGTCTGTAGAGATGAAGAGAAGGGCCGAAGATCGATTGGGGTGGAAGTTTTTACACCAAACACCTGCCATGTGGCAGAACACTGAAGAACATTTTGTATTTATTTAAAGTCTATAAAATAGCCCCCTCGGTAATCACCAGTTTGATGATTTTGAGTTTTCACTGATGAATATAAAAACACTAGCTGTTGGTATAGCCAGCTATACTGTTTCATTATTATTTATAAATTGTTTCAAATGACATCTCTGTAAAATTAATTGAGCTCTCGTTTGTATTTTTAGTGTGTTGACACTTTGTATGCACTAAACTAATCTCCTTTTTATCGTGCAATCTCTTAATGTCCATGTTTTTACACGGGTCTACACGTTTTCGCTTGCCCTGATCAGGACTGCTGGAGCTGTTAGAATCATTTTGGGTCCGATCATCATTTCCGAATCAGTTGTTTTTGTCTGTCGTTGAGGTGCCTGACAAGAAGTACTTTAAGCGCGGCGACCTAGCGGCGAGAGACACCGAGGAGTACTGGCGAAAACACAAGCGACTCGTCACTCAGACGCATGATGAGGTATCGCGCGTTCATTTGTTCAGCGATCATTTCTGACGACATTCGTGTCTTCATTTCACATCATTTTCATGCTAATTTCTGTCCACATTGATTGAATTGTGTGATGAATTGGTAAATATGATGTGGTAAATGTGGCTTGGTGAATGTGACCAATGTCATGTGGTGAATGTCGTGTGGTGATTGTGGTGTGGTGAATGTAGCGTGGTGAATGTAATGTGATGTCGTGATTGTAGTGTGATGACTGTGATGTGGTGAGTGTGTGTTGTGATGAACTTGATGTGGTGGATGTGGTGACTTAATGTGTCGCATTCGTATCATTTCGTTTCCGCTGCGACGTTGTTAGGGCTCTAACCCTGGAGCGGGGGAACAAGGCGAGGAAGCGACTAAACGAGAGCCAACAGAAGAAGAAAAGAAGAAGGCCGTGCTGCCGAGAAAAGAGGCAAGCTGATTTGGCATAGGCCTATTGACAAGACGAATGGTCTTGATTTGTTGAGGCGTCATGTAGCTTTTCTAACCAACTTTATTATCTGTTATTATTTGAAGGCAAACAGAAATTCTGAAGTTGTAATCAAACACGACTTCTCTAGAATCATCATTAATTTTAATCTTTTTATATTCGCATCAGGTTGTGCTTTCTACATCATTTTTCATTTAAGACTAAGATATTGTTCTGTTTTTGTTATTTGTAGTTTAGGGACCGTGTGTAGCACACAAGGATCGTATACAGTCCGGTTCTGTGCAAGAGAGCCGGCACAGAACCGCTCCCCCTTTTCTTCACTTGCCTTTTACGACTAGCTCGGGAGCTCTGGGCTGCAGGCCAATTCTTTGTTCCCCGGCTTGCAGGGGTAAAGATTAAGATATGGTTAAGATTATAACTTCAGAGGAACTTACATTTTTTAATGGTAATCAGATGTTCCTAGTGTCCACGCTTCTGTGGTGACGACTATAATAATTCTTTTATGATTTGACAATTTTTGCGTGTTTAATTTTGTGTGGTGGGTCGTTGCGATACCAAAATTGTGTTTTAAAAAAAAATCGTGGTCTGTTTTTGTTTCCGCAGGTGATACGTCGGCTGCGCGAGAGGGGGGAGCCGATACGATTGTTTGGTGAGGGCGACTATGAGACCTTCCAGAGACTTCGCAAGCTTGAAATGCTGGAACCTGAAGTTAACAAGGTCTGTATGGCTGAATTTGCTTGGCTCGTATAATAATTGCTTGGCGGATGTATATGCTGAAATATTTTAATGGCATTTTTAGATAAGTTGCATTGTATTTTCGATTTGTATAGTATTAAAGAAGAAAGAAAAAAAACAAAAAGTATAATCTTAAATTTACATATTCCTTTGTTATGAATGTGCTATGAATGGGTACCTAGTAATAAGAGAGAGTGGTGAGAGAAACACTGCAGAGATTAATTCCCTACGAAGTCACTTTTTATCTGTGTCATCATGGTTAAGTTTAGGCATGATAATTCTCAATCTTTGAAAACTGCGTAGGCCTACGCCACCATAGTCGATTTTCTCGCGCAATGCCATGCCTGGTCGTTTAAAATTGGGTGTATCAATTTTTCTTCTAGCCATCATTTTTGGCGTACTACGCCTGCTAAATTAAACCATGACTTGTTGTGCTGAGCAGGGGTTCCAGAATGACTTGTTGTACTGAGCAGGGATTCCAGAATGACTTCCAGGACGCGATGGACCGGGTGGACCAGGACGAGCTCAACGAGATGCTCAAGTCGACCGGCGCCGTCGTCGAGGGGACTGCAGACGACGCCAAGGGCGCCGACGTCAAGGTCAAGTCGGACGGAACAACCTATGAGGAAATCATGGTTAGCGTTTCATCGGCGACTCTTCCGCGATATAAAGTTTTAATTTTGTGGTTTGAGCAATGGGTTCAATAATTCATGAACAGTATATCGCAACGCGCATGAATTTAAGACTTTAGCATTAATTTGCTGTCCATTTTCAAGCCGTTTTCTTTTGCGTGTTGCGCGGCCTTCCGCACAGTCTGACTCTAATAGTCAAGATTCTTTACTGTACACAGTCACTGAACTCCCGAAACCAAACCCATCTGCTTATTGAGCCTAAGTATTTTTCTTTCTTATTTGTTTCATTAAAAAACGATCGACTCGCGTTCCGTTTTAGCAACTGCGTGACAAGTTCGGCAAGGGTGACGAAGCTCTTGACTGCGACGTCATCTTGAAGTTTTTAAAGGTATTCGCAGTCATAGTATCGTCATTTGTAACCAGCAGTCTTGTGCATTGTACAACGAGTTCGTTAATTTAGCAGTTACTTGACGATGAACTCAATGAATTAAATTTAGTTGATTACTACCAGAGCTTGATCGGCCAATCACCAAAATCGGCCCAAAAGATTTTCTTGGCAGTTGGTGACTTTTTTCCATTTGGCGAAAGCCTCCGATGAATTTTTTTTCATCCTTCGTTTTTAGGAGCTCAGTTACTGAATCTCTGGTGATGAATAGAGCAATAAATTTTAACTAGCCTATTCAAGTGCACCAGTAGGGAACAAATTGTGGGAAAAAAGTACGGCCTGGCGAAAAAAAAGTCTTTCAGCTAATTTTAGATCAATTTTTTTCAAGACCCAGATCATGTTCTGGTCATGGCATGTGCTCAACACGTGTAATGTGTCGCAGCACGTGCTGAACGTGTGGGGCCACGAGCTGAACGCTCGTTCTGAGGAAGTGAAGCGTACCATGAAGGGCAAGTACGTCAGCGCGACACACATGCAGACCGTCTCCTACATCAAACCTCTCTTCCGCAAACTCAAGCGACAGGTGAGTGACGCAATGGGGTCAGGAAGGTTATCCCATCCTGGTCCGGGGTAATTGCCCCATCCTGGTCCGGGGTAACTGCCCCATCCTGGTCCAAATATCAATAAAATATTGATCATCACAGACCCCCAGGATAGACCCCTTGCGAGCCGGCAAAGAAAGAATTGATTTGCAGCCCAGAGCTTCCTGGGAAAGTCGTACAAGGCGACTGAAGACGGGGGAGCGGTTCTTTGTTTGGCTGTGAGGCACTGAATCAGACTGTAATAGTCTTTGTTACTACGCACGGTCCTTGAACTCCCAAAACCACCATCGCCCTGTATGATAGACGTCAGTGTTAAATAAAAAAATCTTGCAGTTCTTTGTGGCTCCTCATTTTCCTGTTTCATTTAGTTCACTTTATATAATGGTACCCCTGTTTGTGCTTCTTTATGCCACTTTATGCCACACCTTTATGCCACACCAAAGGTGATTGATGAAAACACCACGAGAGGGTTGAAGTGTTGAGTACCGGTACTAAGATTCATTGGGATACTGTAATTTAACATGAAATTTTTGCTGCATGTTATTTTCGCGGTTTTGCTAGCGCTCAGAATTTCACTGCACTTAATTTTCGCGTTTTTGATGACTTCTCATTATAGTAGCTTCTGCAGCTTTATATTTGCTACATGTAATTTTTGCGAGTTTTCTGGATTCGCGAAATAGGGAAAAATTACATGCACGCGAATATTTCATGTTTTACGGTATTTGTTCTGACCAGTTTTTAGTGTAAGTGTTCATAATCTGCTGTTTATTGCATTGTACGGTACGTTCTGATGTTGACGTGATTATGGTCTTCGTTGTCGTCGCCGATCCCATCCAGGCCTTTGACTGTAGGACCCGTGTCCCAGTAGCCCAAGACCAATCATGGGTCGGCCAGCCTCCGCTCCCATGCGGCCAGCAGAGCCGCCGCTGTCCCTTACAGGGTCGGTCCATAAATCCAGGGGTGTTTGTGTGGCTACTATTTTTGTGCATTCAAAGAGGTGGTTTTAATTATGGTCTTCATTAAGTTTTGTCGCTGTTGCGCAGGAGGTACAGACGGACATTCTTGGATGTTTGGTCGACATCGCTGGCCATCTGCTCGATCGACAGTATCTCAAGGTCGCCGATTCTCTTGTTCTCTGATTGGTTGCATGACTGACATTTATCAGCCAATGGCATGCAATTTGCATGCAGTCAGGGGTGTCCTCTTAATGTTAACCATGAAATGCTGCTTGTGTCATTGGATGGTTTTATAGTTGTCGGCGCCAGGACAGGACCCAGTTTTAAAATGTGGATACTTAGAAAAAAACTGATTGAAGTATATTTAGTTCTATGTTACATCTTGACTAAAATAGAGACTTATTTGTAGAGAGAAAAAAATAGAAAATAAAAAAACGATAATAATTAAATTAGAAATTTTAATTCCTTTTGGGAGAATTGATCAATTAATGATTCTTTCTTTGTTGAACAGCATTTTATTGTATATAGCGTCTTTTACGTCGCGCTATCATTTGGTCCGTGAAATAAACACCTATTATTATTTTTTAAACCGTTGTGGTGTGTTTTGCGTGCCGCGGGTGCAGGCGAACGAGGCGTACCTCGAGATGGCGATAGGCAACGCACCGTGGCCAATCGGCGTCACGATGGTGGGCATCCACGCGCGCACTGGGCGCGAGAAGATCTTTGCTCGTAACGTCGCGCACGTACTCAACGACGAGACTCAACGCAAGTACATCCAGGTGTGTGACGGTGTTTGGCAGTGCTGGCAATGCCCTCCCACTCGCGAACGTTGGGGGGGCAAACATATGGTTTGTCTCCCCATGTTTTTCCCCCCTTACAGGGGGGTCAAGAAAAGTTGCTGTTAGAACTGCCCTCCTCCCCCTTTGTGAGTTGGTCTGGAGGAGAAAAAGGGAATTATACAGCTATCTTTCCTGACTTTTCCCCCCCCCCCACTCACTAGAACGTTCCGGCCCCTGCCTAGGATAATTTGTTTGCATTGTTCTTCTGTTACACTTGTTTTTCTGTATTTATCGCAAGTCTTCTATTGGTGCAGGGTTTGAAGAGGCTGATGACTCAGGCTCAGAAGTACTTCCCCACCGATCCTTCCATGTGCGTCAACTATGAGGCTCCGAAATAGTTTACACGTTGCTGTCGGCCCGAACCGAGTACTGCGGACAGTTTCGATGAATTTTAGCGAAGCCCGTAATATATTGAATCATAAATATAGATATAGGCCTATCTTGCTTCTTTCCGGAACTGTAATGACTTGTTCCCGGATGGCAGAAAATGGGCATGGAATGTAAATAAATCCTGAACGTTTTCATTACAAACTTATGAAAGCGTTCAATAGTGTTGACCTGTTTATAGTGATCTCCTGATGTCTATATATAAAAAAATAACTGTAGGCCTACAGTTGAAAATGTAATGTTGTCGAGTGTCAAACCGATTAAAGCTGAAAGATGACAGAATTTTGACAAAAATTTGTTCATTATTTTTTAGTTACTAAGTTAACGATTCCTGTATTTATTACTAAAGCTGACATGTTAGAGATGCTTCCATAGCATGATTATAAGGTTGTGTAGGATGCTGATCCAGTGATGACATTTATGTTGGATTTTGCTTATAATGATCACTTGCTTCGTTTGTCGACAAAATTGCCTGATTTGTCCTGCAATGTTTGTACTTTCGCTATTAACTCTTTCAGCGATCAATAAATTTAGGATGTTCGTTGGGGCACCCTTGCTGCTAATATACTGCTAGGCGCGGTATTAGGCACGATAACGTTAAGATGAAGCCAACGTCCATATCCACTTCGCAGCCACTTGTGTTTGTCGAAAAAGTACTTTGCCCTTGTTTGTTACAGCAGAGAAATGTTAGGATTTACAACATAGGTCTACTGGGTGTGTAGCAGGAATTTATCTAACACTCCCCCCAACACCCCCAAAAAATTTGTGTTGGAACACCCCAGGGGGAGTGTAGGGGGTGTTAAAAATGTCCTTACGCGCAGAGTTACAGTTACAGTACATGTATATTGCGCCTGGGAAAATTGCAGTTGTCGCCCATATTTGCATCCCTGCGTTAGGCCATAGTTGTATAACTACTTTTTGTCACACCCCTCCTGAAATTTCTAACACCCCCCCGATTAAAAAATCCTGCGTAAATACCCGGTGTGTACCACTTGACGTATTGTGACGAGCAGAGAGATTGTTGGATAGGAAGCCTTAGTTCATCGATCGAGCAAACAACGTCTACTTGCTGGGACTGACGCCTTATCGCAGGCACTAACAAGATAGCTGAAGCGTCACACGATCTACAACATTAACGACACCTGATTAGTGGTTAGCCTCTTTTTTATCTCCGTATTTTGTGTGGTATTAACACACGAGAGCGTGTTATTTAAACAATATGCTGTAAAACACGACATTTTTGCGTGCATGTAATTTTGGCGAATTTCGCGAATCGGTAAAACTCGCGAAAATAACATGCGTGAAAATATAGCTGTAGAAGCTATTTACACTGGGCAGTCCTCAAAAACACGAAAATTACGTGCAGTAAAATTACTGAGAGGTACGACCTCCAAAATAACATAGAGAAAAGATTTTATGTTTAACAGTAAATTCAATTCATAAAGTTTGGTTTTCGGGCAACATTTAGGTGACTGCCCAGTCTGCTCGAACAAATAGATTTAGTCTCAATGTCGTTCAGTGAACCACCTTTCGTTGACATGGTTTGGCAAACATTCTGTGCCTGTATTGTCAAGTTGAATATCTGTAGTGAAGTATTCATAGTGAACGACCTCATAAAAATTCTGAACCAATTATGTGCATGTTATTTGACGTCCAAGCAAACATTGACATTGCTAACAGTACTGTACAATTGACAACCATTGCTGAACAACGTGGTATAAAAAAGCCTTAATATTTTTATACCTCAAATGAAGAATAGTCCCACGCTAAAACTTGGTTCGATCCAGGCACTACTTGTGGGCATAGAATTAGGTCAAATCGAGTTGTAGTAGGGATGTGTTTCAGCTGTGTCTGAAATTGAAGACTTCATTGTTATTAGCTATAGATTGTTGAATAGCTCGAATTGTAAAGCAGTATCTTGTAAACAGTGATGCCATTCCTGGGGATATATCCCCAGATTTATGGATATTTTGAAAGATTTTGAATCTGGGTACTTATATTTTTTTCTGTTAAAGTTACATCTCTAGATCTGGGGATATTTCTGATAGACGTAGGACAGATTTTTCACGTAGCAAAATTAAGAAATTATTGAATGTGGACGTGCAGCGGCACATTGATGATGGCGGAACTGCCCCAATGCATGATCCAACTTTCTTAACTTTCTCGCATTCTATTCACTATTTCATTTTTGTCTGAAATAGAAAGTTGAATTTAGATTAATTATCTGAAATTATTGATGAACATTAGGGACTATAGGCTATTGAAGTCAGAAAGGAAGTTTGAATTTCCGATTTCTGTTTTAAGAAAACTGTTCCCTAGCATTTGATGCAAACATCCAGCCAGTTCATTTATTGTGTTCATTAATGTTTGACTTCATGCCACGTTCTTATCCTGTCCAGCGAATCGCGCTTATGTTCCGCTGACTTTTAGCTGCGATTGATCGGCGAGGCATTTTTAAAGTGTTGTGGCAAAGTTTATTAATTTTTAAAGGCTTTGGCGACTTTCAATTAAATTTTGCTTCGGACTAGTCACGGGCCGCGTCCGATTTAATTAACTTTAAAGGGTTTTGCAGCATTTATTAATTTTAAAAGGGCTTTGGCAACATTAAGTTTTGCCTCGTTGCGTCAGGGCTGCGTCCGATTTAATTCTCTTTTAAAGAGTTTTGACCATATTAATTAATTTAAAAGGCCTTTGGCGACATTAAATTTAGCCTCGGACGCATCCGGGCTGCGTCCGATTTAATTCGCTTTTACAGGGTTTTGGATTTTGCTTTCGGCAGCAACCGATCGCTACCGGATTTATTTCAAAAGGGTTTGCAACGTTCAATTTTGCTTTCGGTACCAACCAGTCGCTACCAGATTTATTCCAAAAGGGTTTTGTAAACTTTCAACTTTGTTTTTTGTAGCTACTAGCTGCTATCAGATTTATTTCAAAAGCGTTTTGCCAACGTTCAATTTTGCTTTCGGTCGCTACCGAAAGTAAAATTGAGCCTGCTTGTTACTGTAAAAATACCCGTTTTCTCTAAGCTGTAGCTTAGCCAAAACTGAAACCAAAAATAAGCTTGTAGTTGCTATAGATGCCTCAATATCTGACCAATCAAGTTGTAATTATAAGCGAAGCGATTCAATGTCAACTAGCTACAGGAGAAGCCTCTGAATGATTGTATATTGAATCCGCTTGGCTGGCTACGGCTTTAAGCACTGTTAACCTGACCGAGCCGCTTGGCTCGATTTTCTGTAACGCGCTCTCGCCTACGCTCGGCTGCTTGGGGGAATAGGTAGTTAAGGGGTTAAACTTGCGAAATTATTGAAAATGATTGAAAATTATACGGGCGAAAATAAAGCCGAAGAGGCTATATATAAATTTGCTTAGTGCTAAAAACCCGAAAATTAAGTGCAGCCAATTTCTGACAAGAAAAACTGCGAAGATATGCAGCCAAAATTTCATGTTTGACAGTATCTACCGCTCATAGAAGCATTTTGTAAAAACAAATTACGTTCTCATACCACCACTATGTAGGTGATATATGCAGTTATGCATATATATATTTATGCAATATACATTTGAAGCAAAATTATTTACTAGAAATAGTTCTAGTGAACTGCATTAGCAGCAACGTATAATTCGAGCCGCGATGTAGGCAAGCTGTTTTTAAATTGCAAGTAGGCCTATGTACGTTCGATTCACTGGAGGAAATGGGAGATTGAACTAGTACATTGAAAATATAGTATTTGATCAAATTCCTATGAATAATTTTTTTTTATCTGGGTATTTGTTGGCAATTGGGTGATCAACCCCATCGTTCTTGTAGTACAAATCGATCATGTCCATTTCCTAAGCTTATCAGCTACTAAAGAAGTAGATATAGCAGACACTAGGTAGGCCACTTGAATTTTGATGAGCAATTGTCTCTTCTAGGTAACATGCAGAGTTCAGTTAAGCCCTTACAAAATAGGAGTAGCGTTACGCCTGCTGCTTATAAAACAGGAGTAGTGAACTTCTATGCCTTTCAAAAAAGGAGTAGGCCTACTCGACAATCGTCCATTTTTACGAGTAATGCTACTCCTACCCATTTCTAAATCAGAGTAGTTTAAAAAAAAGTCGTTTTTGGAGTACTACTCCTATTAAACTTATTCCTGGTAACATGTATAGTGTCAACTTAAACAACAGCACTAAGGCCTTTCAGATCACAGCAATATACAATATGTTATATGTTATAATTTCCATATAGCGTATTCTAATATATACGAGACGGGTAATATATCTAATATATATCGGACGCGCTGGTGAAGGTCCGTTGTCCGGCGGTAGACTTGAGTCCGGTCGGGATGGTGAGTCGGTGTTTCGTCACACTTAGATCACTCGGCCACAACGCTTTGTCCTGCCCTATGGTGGCAGGGCTGCCGGCCACAGTTTAGTGTCATGTCC
>JAQIWG010006315.1:0-13435 GCA_034695025.1 Chamaedrilus cognettii | reverse complement strand
CTTTCTCCTGCTAAACGCATCCTTTGCCATTCATATCCTCGTCCTGATTTCATGCTTCACATCTTCCATCCTTCGTAATCCACGCTTTAGGGGGGAAACTTTGAGGGGGGGAGGGGGAAGTGAGTCCTCCGTTCTGCGAGCGATGCATATCTCGGTTCCTATCGTCACGTGACCGCGTGCTGACGCTGTGGTCCCACGTCTGAACTCAGATAGCGTTGTTTCCATCGTCATCTTTAATCGGATTAGTCCATGCATTGTAGCAGAGTTCAGTTTAGACCTTACAAAATAGGAGTATCGTTACTCCTGCTGCTTCTAAAACAAAACAGGAGTAGTGCTACTTCTGTGCCTTTAAAAAGGAGTAGGCCTACTCATGAGCGGGGCGGAGAGGGGGGGGGGTATCGAAATGGGTGCATCGAAATTCATTGGTCATTTCTTAACAATACAATCTGATTTTCAAAGCCTTGCTTAACAGTGCCTTTAGCTGTAGACTAATTACTTACGAGTTACGCCACACCACTCCAAAAAGCGGGTAGCCTTACTCCACTATTGTCCATTTTAGGATTGATGCTACTCCTACCCACTTCTAAATACGAGCAGCGTTTCAAAAAAACGTCGTTTTTGGCGTACTACTCCTGCTAAACTTATCCCAGCATTGTAGCCATGAAACGTGAGCGGGGGGGTTTAGTCCTTCATAATGAAAAGATGGGAGGTTTCAGGGATTGATATTGACGGAGGATCCTCGACCAGAGGACGATGGGCTGGGGGGGGTGAGTCGTAAAAGATTTTTTTTTTTTAAAGTTTAATTACAGACCCGATTATATTGACGACCCGAGGGGGCAAAATAAGAATGATGTTAATGGCGTGCAGTGGTATACAAACAGCATCTGTCTATGGTGAGCACTCTTGTATTTCGTTTTGACATTTTCATTTTATTTGAGGGAAATCTAAAACTTTGACTTACCTTGGACAGCGATCCCTTTTATTGCAACCCCCCCTTCTTACTACCCCTCGGTATCGGTCATCGAACGAGATAATTCTGTAAATGAGATATTAGTCGTGAAGTTGTGAACAGGGCCGGCGTTATGGTTCCCTGGCCCCCCCTAAAAAATCTTTTCTGTGTCCCCAAAAATGCTTATTCCACAAGCTTATTCTCACCGGATCTCAAAAGTCAAATCACGACCTATAGGGGGGGGGGGGGCGGGGGTACTTGCAGAATTTGACCCAAAAAAATTTACCAGCAAATAAAGCCCCATGGGTCCCCAGTAGCCCCTCAGTATAGGCCCCCTAAACTCATAACGTAGGCTAGATGTGACGCTGAATTTTCAATAATAATTATTATTATTATTATTAATAATTCGCATGCAGAGGCCCACTAACTGTCGCTCCGGCCCACATCAAGCTTGGCGAAATATAATACTACATGTAGACCTAGATTCATCATTAATAATTGTATACTTCAAGCACAATTTTTTGTATTACTGAACTATAATTATGAGAAAATTGATTGAAATACCATATAAAGATGACCCGGGGACGCTTGGGTTTAGGACTCTCTTCCTTCAGTGACCGGGGGCGCTGAGAAACAGCAATGGAGGTGAGATTGCGCTGGGCAGGCTGCGTCAATGGTGCAGCCGAAGATGCCATCGGTTGCCAATTGTCTCGAATGATACGCGGGGCGCAGCAGCCAGCCACGCAACGCAGCCTTTTGCAACCACGAAACGCAGCTTTTTGCAGCCACTCAATGCAGGTTTTTATGGCCACGCAAATCATATTTTTGTAGCCACGCAATACAGTTTTTTTGTGGACCATCTTCGCTACAACTGCAAACCACCTTTTTTGGACCGACGGATGAACCATCAATCTTCATCTATATAATGAAAAAAAATCCGATGCTGGTTGCGGCGTGACAGAAAATTGAAAAAAAATCAATTCGAGTTGCGGCGTGACAGAAAATGGGAAATAGTCTATGCTGGTTGCGGCGTGACAGAAAACGGATAAATATCAATGCTGGTTGCGGCGTGAAAATGGAAAAAAACGGAAAATGGGCAAAACGGATGGAAAAACGGAAATGGTAAACGGAACTGGACAAAAATCAATTCTAGTTGCGGCGTCACAGAAAAATGAAAAAAATCAATGCTGGTGGCGGCGTAACACAAAATGGATAAATATCAATGCTTGTTGCGGCTTGACAGAAAATGGAAAATTAATCAGTTAAAGTTGCGGCGTGACAGAAAATAAAAAACAATCAATGCTGGTTGCCCTATATGTATACAGATAAAAATATAAAATATTTTTTATTTGTGAAGTAGATCCTGCGGGTATTGTCAAATGCACATAAATCCCCATAAATCCCCATTTGATGATGTAGAAAATAATTAAGATAAAGTCTGACCGTTAATTATTTATCGTAAGCTATTATAGGCGGCGGCTCAACCATCAGTATAATACAATTAGATATCAAATGGCTCAACCTGTATGCAAAATTTGGACGGCGACCGGCGTGCGTACCTGAGCAGTGTGCACTGTGTATAATTGTGCTCTGTGTTCAATACTACAGCTACTGTGCTTGACGGACTGCAAAGAGCTTTTTTGAGCCACCAACTTGCGGCGTCGGCGTGGCTAGAGGCGACATTTCTCGCGTCTCCTCGAGAATGGGCCGTGGTTCTATCGGCTTGCTAACGTCCACACCTTTGGTAACGCTAGCTACCGCGCCATTGTTATGTTAGGGTAAAAAATATATGGGATAAGGCTACTGCGAATAAAATGCAGTGGTAGGCTTATCCTCCGCTGTTAGAAGTTTAGGGCAAACTAAGGCTACAACATGTCATGTAGGCCTAGTTAACAGAAATCTGGTGCTTTTGTTGTAGTTAAATGAAATACTGTAAAAAATGAAATTTTGGTGCATGTTATTTTGGCGGTATTGGCCCTAAGAAATTTTGTTGCACGTAACTTTCGAGTTTATGAAGACTGTCCATTATAAACAGCTTCTGCTGCTTTATTTTCGGGCATGTAATGTTCGCGAGTTATGCGATTCGCGAAATTCATCAAAATCACATGCACGCGAAAATTTCAAGTTTTAGGGAAAATTACAGCCACTGACAATAGAGTTGTGGCTTGTGAATAGTACAGAGAAAGTAGAGTTGTGGTTTGCAAGATCAAGGCGCTGCTTCTCTGAAGATTTAAAAGCATGCATTCAGAGATTATGCAATTTGTATAGCCTAGCCATTACGCCAAAACGAAGGCGAGCATTAAACGAACATTACTAATATGCCCTTCTATCACCTGAATATAGCGACAATGTACTGCAACTGCACCTGTGACCGCTTTCAATACCCAACAAATGTGAACCGCTTTATTAGTTCTCTCAGGTCTGTTAAATATAAGTATTGAACAAATTGAACCAACCAAACTTACTCAACCAAGCCAAATCAAGCTACATGCTGTTAAACCGAGACTTCAGTCTTACTAAGCACGAATTTCTACATTCTTATCACAAGAAAATCCGGATTGTAAAATCGTAGCTGTGATTATTGAAACGAGAAATAATAGCGAAAATGCCAATAATAATCAAGACACTCAATTTCGACACTAGGTCTAAGCGAATTCTTGGATTTTGTAAAATGGTTCGCGAGGCTACATTTGGCCACGAAGGTCGGTACGGTACTATAGGCCTGTGACACCGCGGTCTCAGGCTAGAGCCGCTTGTAGCGGTGCAAGTCTAGCTATAGTACGCTATATTAACAGACTATTTTGTTCAGCCTACGCTGCTGGCGAATGTAGATCAAATTCAAAACACCAACCAGCTATTTTAAGCCTAGCAAGCTGTCATCTGTTCGACATCGAACACAATTGGCTTCACAATATTCATTCAGGCTGTATGGTTATGTTCGGCTCCATACTTATGTAGCTCGACAGAAGCAGGAGGTTAACACACAGCCAGCTGAAGCAATCTGATAGTGGCGTTTGCGCTTGACGTTATAGGCCTACGCTACAGTCTCACGGTGAGTTACTGTTGTCTACTATCCTAATCGTGTAACATTTAGCACATTTCCCCTTGCAAACCGGAGAAGAAGGTATTTGTTTGCAGCCCAGAGCTCCCCGAGTGAGTACTAAACGCGACTAAAGAAAGTTCTGTGCCCGGAGCCACTGCACACGTCTGGAATACTCCGCTGGCATAGGCCTGAAACCAGTCCTTAAGAAGATTTCATTAAGTTGTATGTATGTATGTATGTATCTTGCACTTTTAACGCATCAAAAATATGTCATGCAAACGGAGATGGAAAAACATCATTTGATTGAATCGTGGGTGTGAAGTTGATAGATCAGTGCCTGTTTGCGAATGTAGCTCAATGGCTATGGACTAGTTATCAGTAGGCAGTATGTATACTTAGCTTACAATTCGTGTAAGGCAATAGCGTG
The DNA here is from genome assembly GCA_034695025.1 of Chamaedrilus cognettii. Lineage (NCBI taxonomy): Eukaryota > Metazoa > Annelida > Clitellata > Enchytraeida > Enchytraeidae > Chamaedrilus > Chamaedrilus cognettii. The sequence continues at coordinate 9,016 of JAQIWG010006315.1, read as the reverse complement.
TAATGACAACCTAGATCAAGCCTAATGCAAATTTACAGTTACTGTTTGTGACAAAATCTTTTGGCATAGTACAATGCACATGTGCACCGTGTTCCTAATAAAACTTAACCGCTAGGTTCTGGCTGTATATCTTCGTTAATAATTTGATTGAATTGTGTGGAAATTTTGATCTGTTTTTTGCCCGAATAATAAAGGCACACATCTAAGCTATCAAAACTTAACATTTTAAAGTGTCTGTGGTTAGCAATGACACGAGTGTGCAAAGGTGCACAGCCTCTCAGGGTTATAGATACGATCCATTTTATGAAGGTTACGATGATCGTAATACAATTCGATTATATGAATTTGAATATATGAATTCAAGTGTATGAATAATAATTGTAATGAATTTGTGCATGTTGTGCGAAGACATAATATATTAGATTCGCATGCAATTAGCTGAAAGTATAGGATTACAGTATTCATTCTATTTGATACTTGTAGGCCTAAGTGTAGAAAACTTATTCAAGGACTCAATGGTGGATATTAATTATCAATCTATCAATATATGACAAACAAAAAACTTAGATAAATAAATAAATAAAATTAATTTAATAAAGATATCAGTCAAATGAAAAAAAATCGAACCGAAACAAGTCTAGAATGAAAAAAATTGCATGGCAGTACTTGTACATACAAGCGTTTAGCTTAGCCTAGCATTGAATGGTAATAAATTCACATCGTCTACAATCCCTGACAATTCAAATAAAAGTACCGTTTAGGTAAATACGCTACAAAGGAATATGTAGGCCTAAATGTTATTGTGCTATGTAGCGATCAAAGAGTAGGCTATAGTTCTTCTTTATAAATTTTGTGGTTTTTTAATGTAACGTAATGAGATTTTCTACTGCAGTCATCTGTCTGGGTGACCTGTAGGCTGCATCATGAATAAATCGTTGCCTATAATAAATGCATGATCCATTTTGGACATTTTGTTTGCTGTTCCGAATCTACCATGCATACTACTCAAGGTGGGAGGGGTAGGGGGGGGGGGGGGGCGCGGGGAAGGCGATACACCAGAGACTTTGTGCTACGCAGTGTTTTCATTATTCGTCTCCGAGCCTCCAGCAGGCTATTCAAGTGACTAGACTATGTCAATGCAAAGTTCCAAAGCTGTATAAAATTGCTCCAAGCCTTGTGTTGACTGACAGCCAGTGAGCCTTAGGGTTGACGCGTTGGTAGATTTATAGTTAGTTTAACCAACATGTATTTAAATTCAAACCTTGATTTTAGACCCATATTATTTGAATATGTAACTTATATATCGCTAAGTCATAGGCTTATTGAAAATATGAACATGATACATTGAAAGTAAGAGCATAGCCTACCTGTAATAAGCTGGTTTATTTTAAAGTTACATGCATGCATTGCATAATTGTAGTTTGTTGTGTCACACTTCAAACATGTAATTGTGGATACAAAAATTCCTTCAGGATAAGTCACTGGTTGAAGCTGAGACATTGCTATAAGGGACATGAATATAGAACGCCATTTTCGATAGTGTGGGTAGCCTGGGTAACAGTACTGCGTTCAGTTAGGCTTTACAGTCCTACTGTTCAGTGCCTGAATAACTGGGGGAGAGGAGGATGGTCGGGTACCCCCCATTCGCCTTAACTGTAGGCAACACCCCGCAGGGATTTCGCTGAGGGCATCACATCCATGGATGGTCCTCTCCCTCCAAATGGTTGCATATAGCTTAGGTTCTTGGTATATTGCATTTTCTGTTACAAATGGGTCAAAATTAAAACTTGAGTGAAAATTGAAACAATGCCAGATTCGTGCTACATGCAGGAGCTCAGCCCCGTAGCGTGACCATTCTCAGCACTGGAGCAGGAACTTTAGCTCGGTGGGGGGGTAGACGTTTTAGGGCAGGGGGAGCATCGGCTAATGTTAACTTTTTCTGAGCGAAAGTGGGGTAGAGGCCCCCAGCAGGGGGCACTGTCCCCTCTGCCCCCCCTCAAGCTACGGGCCGCTTCTGCTTAATCGTTGAGAAAACGTTGCTGGAAGCCTGATTACAATTAAATATAGACATTGCAAAAAAAACTTCTAAACAGGCATAAAGAAGAGTGGTGCTCTTCTCTGGTTAATTTAACATCAGACAATTTGTATGACATCTTATTTCTCTTCACCGGTTTTGAGTTAGTTCGAGCAATGCTGGGATATTGTGTTCTCATAACTGCATGACTTTTTAATGTTTTGTAGTTATTAAATTTGTATGTATGACATGTTTTGTCTTAAGCGTTTGCTGAATATATGTATTTTTTTGTAGTTAATTCAAGTTGGTTTGATTGACCAGGTCGCCAAACGACAAGTCAAGCTTCATCGTTCACTAGACAAGGAAAGGCTCCGCTCTAGACCTCGTTTGGATATCCACTTACGCCAGTACATGTCTACTGTAGACTTGTGAATTATTCTTGTTGTGAAGGATACACCAGAAGATAAGCCTGGGACTAATAATCCTTGATATACAGAGCATCAGTACCGAGCATTGAGGTTAATCTCCAAAGTCCCTATAAAAGTATACATACTGGCGATACGTCTGTCTGTAACTGTTGTGCCTTGGCGCTCGCTCTGCGCATCAGTATTGTAGCCTACGTGCCTAGACTGCGAACGTTCAACAGTGGCCTGTACCACATGCATGAAAACGTTTAAAGCACCTCATTATCGAAGTATCTAAAGTTCTCATCGACACTGATTAATTCTGAATTTCATCGACTGCACACCACACGCCGACCTGAATCGTCTCGCCAGCAAGCCTGCCAGTGATTGCGGAAAGCGTTTGAAGTCGTTCATCGTCGCAGACTGGTCGTCTGCTGACCGTGGCGAGCAGTTGCCAAGCACGCTCCTTCACCGCTGCATATTGATCGTCTGCTAACAAGCATCTCTGTGGCAGGCACCACGTGATGGCCAAGTACGACGGATTCGCGACGATGTTCATGCGCATGCCCATGTCCACGTCCACACTGCCTGTCCAGGTTCTGCAGCGCTCAGTGCTCTTTGTGGTGGTCATTGGCTGGAGAATATTGTAATCAGTAATTGAGTTATACTATATGTATAGTAGTTATTAGTTACTTAATTAATTACTTAGGCATTACTTCTTACTTTTAATAGTATTACTTAGTACTCTGGGCCTTATTTGAGTTAATTCTAGAATAGTGTTGTTAGCATAATGCTAGTCTGAGATTTTATTATAGCACATATTACGAGTGGAGCTCCATAAATAAGTTCCAAAACTACTATGCTGCTTCGTCTGTTTTTTATTTCGCCAAAAATGCACAAATAAGTTCTGTTCTAAATTTATTTAGCAGCAACTTTCGGAAATTTCGTTATGATAACCTGATTTTTGTGAGTACTCAGCTTGTTCAACAATTTTGAAATCGCTCCCAACCGATATAACTTCATGTCTGAAGTTAAAATGAGGGCAGAGAAAAATTACCCCTCGAAGGCACTGTAAATTATATTGGATCAGCATCTGAGCATTCCTTTGTCTTGTATAAGAGGCATTCACAAACCATGGAGGCTATTGTGTCATTTCTCAACATATGCACCATGGATGTACATTCAAGCATGTGTTCAATCTTGAAATAAGTTTTTTTAATTCCATGAAGAAGAATGCATTGGCTTCTGTCCGAGTCACACACACGGGCACACAGACCGCATCTGAATTTTGTCTCAGAATCATATGACAATCAGTAGCGATAATTTTAGTAGGAGTAGCACTCCAAAGACCACTTTTTTTAAAACTCTACTCGCATTGAGAAATGGATAGGAGTAGCATTACTCGCAAAAATGGACAATAGTAGAGTAGGCCTCTTTTAGGCCTACTCCTTTTTTTAAAGGCATAGAAGTGCACTACTCCTGTTTTATAAGCAGCAGGCGCAACGTTACTCCTATTTTGTAAGGGCTAAACTGAACTCTGACAATAAGATTGAATCACTGCCCGTCTTGAATCTTCTTTGAAGAATCAAATAGGTGATGATCACCAGTCGGTGAAGTTTTTAACAGTGCTTTTTCTACTACTTTTACTAAAGCGTAGTGTTGGTTGAACCAGAAATCTACCAAGCTTAACAGGGTTGCAGTCACAAGTGCTTGTAGGCTAACAAGTGTCTACTGTAAAACATGAAATTTTAGCACGCATGTGATTTTGCAAATTTCACGAATCGGTAAAAATCAAGAAAATTTCACGTGCGAAAATAAAGCTGCAGAAGCTATGTATTATGGGCAGTCCTAAAAATGTTAAAATTAAGTGCAGCAAAATTTCTGAGAGGCGAAACGTCAAAATAAGTTTCTGTCCGAGTCCCACACCGTCACACGTGATGCACATGTGTTCACATATGCAGCAAAAGTTTCTTGTTAAAGCAGTAGGCCCTCTATAGTCTAACAAGTGCATGTAGCTTAACGAGTGCATTTAGCCTAACAAATGCATATACCCTAACAAGTACATAAGGCCTAACAAATGCATGTGGCCTAACAAGTGCATATCGCCGTGCATGTACATGTACCCTAACAAGTGCATGTAGCCGTGCATCTGAGTGTACCCTAACTAGTGCATGTAGCCCAGCAAGTGCTGTGGCCCAGCATGTAGCGATGAATGTCTGCCTCTATCCCCGCGCAGGGCACGTGCACGGTGGAGGGCCGGCGCATCACGCTCAAGTTTCCGTTCACCGGCATCGAGTTTGAGCTGCCGGGTGACCCGCATGACTACCGCTCCGACTTTGACTTCAAGATCCGCGGCGTGCGCGGGGACATGACGATGACGATCGGCTACATCGGCGAGCTGAAGGCCTACACGGGCGTGGGCCGGCAGGAGGACGACGACATGCCCGTCCTCACCTTCTGCTTCTACCCCACCGACAGCCCGCTCACGCGCCTCCCCAAACTTTGAAAGGCCTGTGTTCGGATTTGTCGAAGTTTAACTAGGGGAGGTCGAGTTTCTGCTCATGCTCCTGCCCAAACTGTGAGCTTGGATGTTGGATTTTTGTCTAAATTTAACTAGGGGGGGGTCGAGTATTGGCTCACGCATCAGGCCAAACTATGAGCGGACGGTGTTCAAATTTGCCAAATTTTGTTGAGGAGGTCGCATATTTGCTCATGAACCTGTTCAAACTAAGAGTGGCCGGTGTTCAGACTCGTCTAAATTTAACCGAGGAGGGCGAATATTTGCTCAAGCGCCTGCCCAAACTATGAGTGGCCGTTGGTTGTTTTTTGTCTAAATTTAACTGAGCTGGTTGATGGTTTTGATTTTCTTTTCCATGCCAAAATCGTGACCAGGGATTGAATATTTTTAGTTCTATTTTCGCACAGAACTCGTCAGAATGGGGGGCGGGGATGAGTAAGAGGGGATGGGGGTGTTGACGCAGACTTTTCCCTCCCATACAGAACTCAGGACCGGGGTGGGGGAGGAGGGGGTACCCTGGTATAGGGACAGGCATTTTTCAAAAACTTACATGTAGGTACTATGTGAAAATATATGGTTCCTCTTGCCCTCAAACTTCTATGTTAAAATAAATGCTTTCCCCTGCCCTCAAACTTACTACGTCAAAATCACTTCTTTTCATTCCGGGATAAACCGAGGGGTCAAAATCGATGCCTTCACCTATTTTTAGGGAGTGCCGACAGAGCTTTTATCAATAAATGACTAAAACAAATGATTACGTTTCTTTGCTAACTTGCTATGCCAAAATCAATGGTTTTTTATTTTCGTGCTATTTTTTATAGTTCTTTCTTAGTTTTTTTGGCGATTTTTTTAGCTAGGGCATCAAAATCGATTCTCGTGGGTGGAGAAGTGATTTAATCGGGTCATGCAAATGGGGGGTGCAAGCCCCCAACCACCAAGCTGATCAAGCTCTGTTAGTTGCCGTCGCATACGAAGCGAGCAATTGTCATACATACTAGGGCATCGTATCAAATATTCTAAAATGGAATATCTTAGGTCTAGGATTCACTGAAAAGTTGTGCTAGTATTAAGCACACTTTCAAGATAAACTCAGGAGTAAACCTGAGTGTCTAGATCTAGGACAGCAATTGGCCTACATGGCTGGGCACTGGGCAGAATATGGGATATGTGTGTAGGAAATATTACCTTCTTAATATGTGGCAAAGTCAAAGAAACGATACAGATCATCGAACATAGATAGCTAAACGAGAAGGTTAGAGAGTTAGCGTTAGGGTTAGGGAGAAAGTGTAAATCTATATATAGAGAACATATGAATATGAACATAGAACATGAATAGCGTTTGTGATATTTGTTCTCATTAAGAAAAAGCATCGAGCTAAAATTATGCTGCACCGCTTCCACTTCATTGAGCTAACTTATATGTGAGAGATGCAAAGTGCCTTAAGTGGGCAATGACTGTAAGGACTATGAGGAATTGGCTACGTGAAATAAAAAATTTGTGAAATTTTACGTGGTGGATGATGTTTAGCGCAGAAGCTGCTGGTGTTTCAGCATAGGCTTACATGTACTTGAAAGGTGGTAAAGAGAAGCGGAAACTCTTGTTGAAAAGGTGTTTGTTTCAAACTGTAGATCTATTAAGACAAGTGAGGGGTCAGCATTCAACTGTTACAGATTTAAGCTTCATTGTGGTCATCAGATGCCCAAGTATGCCTGAAATAGATCTTTAATTCGTGGCAAATGAAAGGGTAGTAAACAAACCGTGAGAATAAATAGTGATAGAGTGAGAAAATACATTTTTAAATTATGCAATAAAGCAATCGATATCTAAATTTGCAACCACTGTGTAAATTAGGATCAGCTTCAATGTACTCCTATTAATATTGTTGTCAATATTGAGATTTAACAGTGCCCCCTAATGCCGGCCTGCTTCAAAACTGGCTGTAGTGGACAAAGAGAATGGCAAACTATTGAAATAAAATCCATGAGATTTGCGTGGCACGGTTCCCATTCGATTAAGTTGGGTTCCCATTTTGTTTGGTCCCATTCACTTTGGTCCCACTGATTTGTAAGCTTTTATGATTAGGTTTGGCAGCAAACCCTAAACTAAACCCTGCCCATAACCCTAACCCTAATAATAACATATATTCATTATTCAAACCTAAGCTAACGTTCAACCTGAAACAATGAATGTGACCAAACGGATGGATAGGCTTGCACTGAAAGAGAACTTGAGAATATGTTTGTGATCTTTCCGGCTAATTTGTTACAAGAACAGCTGTTGCGTAAAATGGTGATATGTTAATCTGAATGAAACTTGACTATACGCCACGAGACTCCAGTATGCACTGAATTTGAGCGGTTTCAAAATCTAGCTACTGATTTTTGTATCAAAGAATTTTGTGGCACAATGGTAAACTGTTATGTGTTCATACTGCTAGAGTTTCAGTTAGCCAACGTTTTGAGCTTACAGAAGTAGAATTCTATTCTTCTTGGCTTGCTTTACTAATTAATATTTTTGATTATGATTTTTATTATGTGCGTTTCTGTGAAAGATAACAGTGCATTTTTTATAAGATTGATAATGATAATGATGATCAGACTAGAGTCTGATAATATTGTAATCAAAAATAATAATAGAATCAAAGAAACAATGTAGCCTAACAAAGTACTGGCTACCAAAAGGTTCTTGATTGTTATTCTAATTAGAAATTATTATAATGTGGCTGTTTACATTCTCAATCGGCGATATATGCAGTCTAGCTCTAAATATATGTGCAATTTTATGAATGCATACCAAAGGAAAGTATCAATTTAAAATACTGATTCGTATGTATGCGTGACAAATTAGCTGGTGATCGCTGAATTGTATTTCAATAAAATTCCGCTGAGTATTCCGCTGAAGCTACTCTGTTTTAAAGTTTCAGTTATTGAAAATAGGATATCCTTTTTGAATGCCGTAATTATTTTTAAATCATGCTTTAGCAATTTGTAACAATTATTTTATTTCATTATGTTGATACCATACTTACATTTACTTACATTAAGATTTTAAATCTTAAATTGTGTCCTCTTATGCAAATGTTTTTTTGATTTCTTTGATAAAATAAATCAGTTTTTGTTATATTCAATGAAATTTTGTCGTTTAACGAATGAAAATTTGAATTTTTTGTCGTCTTAGTTTTCAAAGAGATTTTGATATTGTATTTATTGAATTTTCTAAGAAAGCTGTAGACGCTCCAGAGAGTCTTTATTGGGTTACATTGTGATGCCAAGTGGTTTTTGAACAGTGTCTCTAATATTCTTAGTCTGCAGCTGTTTCTGTAGGTATGTAGAAAATCTGATTACTATAAGGTCTGGTACCTAACAAAGATGAACTCTTTTTTGGAAATGTATCATTATTTAGTTTAATAATCTCATTAGAAACTCTTGGGTTCCACTTAGCAATCTAATTCTATCACGAGACATCATATACATGTGCAAGTATGAACATATACTTCATATGGAATCAAATTTACATTGTGATTTAAGTAAACAAATCGTTGAAATCTAATTATACACCAAGAATTAAAAAAGTTTTAATACAGTTCATATATCTTACGACAGCGCTGTAAAATAGGTCACACCAGCCATGTAGAAGTTATTTCTCGCAATAACTTTGTTCGTAATGCTGTAGTATTTGGTATAAATGTGAGTCCTAGGCAACACGATTTCTTTAGTTATTGAAAAGTTAAGCCGTTGATGTAACGGACATGCTTTTAGTTTAATAGTAATTCATTGTCCTATTTCATAGCTTGGTAGTTTTATGTAGCTTTGTACAGGACATTGATTTGCATTGTCATACTTGTCGTCATAACCTACAATATTGCCTTCCATCTGAAATGAGGCTTTGACCCAACCTGAAGCCGCAATGGCAGTGACAAATGATAAATGACTTCTCCATTCACCTTAATACTATTTTATTTCGGTGGTTGTTGAAGGGTTTTTTAGGGATCATTGTTCCCTAAAGCCCAAGATACACGGGACGATGGGAGCTACGATCATTCCCAGGATCGTTCATGTGAACCATCGTGGAAGCCATCG
>JAQIWG010006314.1:0-13438 GCA_034695025.1 Chamaedrilus cognettii | reverse complement strand
CAGACCAACCAATCATCAATCATGGAGGGACGCCACTGTGTCCCGGTGTACCTTCGTGGGGTCAGTCAGGGCACGTGTCCGTGGCTGCTAATGACCTACTCCTGATTGGCGGGGAAAGCGGCCACAAAAAAAAAACCCGTGTGAAAACATAAGCATTGACATAATTGACGACGAAAAAGGTGGTAATGTCATGTTTATAAATATAAAATAAAATAATTTTACAATATATAAAAATATAAATCGTAGGCTCGTAGCAAAAATTACTGCTTTCATTATGACAGTTTTTTATATATAAAACTATGGCAATGAACTGCAAGGTCTGCAACCAGGCAATATAAATATTCATTCACAAAGTTATATAATAAATATAAAAAAATTCACAACAAAATCACAAGTTGGCCCTGTACCAATTTTTTTTACCCATCTCTGATTTATATGTTGAGGCCTAATCATGCAATAGCCTATTGTATTCCTTCTTAAGCTAGAATGTCCAGGCTACATCAACATTGTACTGCATCAAAACCTTCTTCCAACCACCGTACAGCTCACGTCTTGGCATGTTCCACATTCGTCTCAGCTGAGCCCAGCCATTCTTGGCAGTCTGAAGCAGATAAGTGTTTTTGGGATCCAGAGAGTGGCTGTATGCTCCTAACGTAAGCGACTGCGCATAGCGTGCAGCCACACAAACTTTCAGACAATCCAGCTCCAGTTCGTTTAGTTTTCTCACAGACAAATACCCTGCCAACACGTGGCCTCCCACTGCCAGCGTGTCCACATCGACACTATCCAGCATCATGTACATGATTGCAATGGCCACTTCATAGACGTAGCAGGCGCTCATGAGATCTCCAAAGTCGATGACACCGTAGACATCATAAGCCGGGGAATCGTCCATTGCGCCATCTGGTGGTGTTAATTGGACTATGATGTTCTGCTCGTTATAGTCACCGTGAATTGCGCCTTACAGTAGAACAACACAGATTTATTTAACCTACATTTATAATGAATAATATCATCGTTAGACTGAAAAAATTAAATTTAACAGCTATTATAGTTGCCAGCGCCAGGACTTGAACCCAGGCTCTGGACTTAGTCCGATACCTGAACCACTACACCACAGTGCCTCACTAATATTGTAATCAGCAAAAGCATCGGTTTTAAATTTGACATAAATCAAATAATTGTGTGCCTATAATATTGAAGTGAGAAAGAAGTGAGATAGCGTTTTCACATGGACATATATAGTCAGAAAGAAACTAACCACCTGGTTTGTCGTCTATTCTGCTAATGTCCATGTTTTCACATAGGTTTGACGTTCTGCGCATAAGTGAGGACTGCTGAAGTTGGATTTTTACGACCAGATACCCTTCCCGACGTCAACCAAATAAATAATTAATTGGCACAGAGTTAGCCGCTAGCACTAGCGAGAGCACAAACGTTATTTCAATTAAAACATAATTTCACCCAAAAAGCTAAATGCACCATTTTTTTATTTTCGCAAAATTCTCGAAAATTACATACACGCAAAAATTTCATGTTTTATGTATGTGTGTAAGTATGCAAAAATTTGGCTAAAATAGTGATATTATTTATCTCAGCTTGCAGCTCACCACTTTGCAACTGGTTCCTCTTGGATAGAACTTCTTCTGTAAAGGCTTTCACAACTTCCTGCACCAGCAGCTGATCCTCTGCGTTCTTGATGACATAGATGAAGTCAGTCAGCCTGGGAATGTTGTCGAGGGTCCAGATTGTATCATGTGCGTCCAGCGCAGGATGCTTAAAATTCTGTGACGCAATATTAACAACAATTTAGGACTATTGACCGTAAATGAATAGGCCTAATACAAAAAAATGTGGCCACAAATTTAAGCGACAACATTAATCAGCATAAATATTAAGTGAGTTGCGATCAGCGAAATATTGAGTGCTACGAGTAAGTTGACTTAATCTACGAGTTAGTAAGTAGATCTTTCAGATCTACTTACTAATAGTAAATTAAATTAGTATCGTAGATTCAAAATTTAATTCTTATATAATTTGTAGTAGCTCATGTCTTCACCATCTATTTTTGAAATACTCGCGTGATTCTTGACCTTTATCACTAGTAATCTATCAAATCATACGATTAACAATCAAGCAGCAATATTTGACTTAATGTTCAAGAAATAGTCATATAAACAAAATCCATTCCTAGCAAACAAGTTTTACAAATATGAACAATTTGTCATTATACATTTTTGAAAGCTATTCTTTTGCAAATATTGCTTTGATCTACAAGTTTTGGTAGCGAACGCTTATCCCTGGAATTTCACTTCGATCTGACGATGATTCTTGACTGTCAATGCAAAATAAAAAGAACTAAAACTCAACGAGCCTAGGCTATATGCTTGCCTCGAGTGCGCTTTCAAACTGTCCTATGAACTGTCCCACGCGACGAAGCAATGCTGGAGTATAGGAAACGTCGCGCAAGATCTTTCCAGGGACAAACGTTAGCAGTCGAACCACATGCAGGCCACTCGTGCCATCTGAACCTTCGTACAAAATAGTCGAAGAACTCATTTATCATGATTAAGGAATTTTAAAAATTTGAATTTGTGAAGCCTATTCATAATCAAGTCGTATGGTAGTCAAATAATTAATCTAATAGTCAATTTGATACAATATTATTGCTAACACCTCAGTATTTTTCATAATATGGGCCTATAGCCTAAGACACTATAATATCAAAGACAACAATCGTAATCCATGGCATGAAAACAGAAGCAAAAGGAGCTAAAGCCTCTCAAACATACATGTAGTTTAATAATGCTTGTCGTTCGTATCGTATCATCCTTTTAATTATATCATGGAGCTGGTAGTTTTGAAGCTGAATTATGCTAGTAATAATACATATGGTAATGTATTAATCATTAATGCTGAAATTGCGGGGCTAGCGATAGCCAAAACTTAGTAAAGGCAAACTAGGCAAAATTCTGTAACATACCGCTAAACTTGAACAATTTTTTCATTAGAATTTCTGAAAGATCATCTTAAATATCCTGTAAATTACACACATTAGGCTACATTACTGCTTACAACGTGTTGCATCTGCTTCAGTAGAATCGTAGTAAATTTTCTCAATGCTCTTGTCCTGTCCATGAATGTTGAGCACGGGCTGCGGACAGTTAAATCCTTGTTCACCAAGTACACGCATCGCCTCGTGTTCAGCATCTAACAGCGAATTGTACAAGATGTACCGGTACGTGTAACTACATGTAGAAGATTAGTGCGCTAACTTATAACTAAAGATAGTAAGATACATTTATAATTTTATATACTATTTTAGAGGCCACACAAGCGTCAAAGCTGACGTCCAGGAGCAGTTTGTGGACAGCAAGATCAAGTTTTAAATATGTCTACAATCATAGAGTGCATGAACATAATATCAAAAAAAGCAAAATCATGTTAGAAAATATAAGCACTAGACAGTGGACACTTTTCAAAATTTCAGCAAATTTTGTGAAGGAAGGTATTGAACGCTGCGCTTCGCCCTTATTGTGAACGTCTTAGTAATCTTGTCAGGTAGCCCACTAGCTGTGTTATCAACTTATCATACATTGTCATTGAGCAAGCTACCAGACTATTAGTAATCATAATAAAAACAAATAAAAATATTGTTGCACTAAGCCTATCAAACACATCTGTTTGCTAAGCTAGGCAAACACATCACACAGTTACATTTTCACACATCTTCACACATTCTAATACATGATGCACGCGCGGGTGGTTTCAAATGTCTTAAAAACGTAGTCATCTCGCTCTATCCTGATTCCTGAATCGCATGCTACTGTGGTCTGTCTGACAGCAATGATATTAATACTATGATAATTTACAAACTGCTTTATGCATAAATGACTAAAAAAACATCATTATTCATTTGATTAGGCCAAACTGACTAGACATAATTAATAGATAATCTCGCCCTCACCAGTATGTTGTTTGCGAGAATCAAACGAGTTTAATATTTTCAGGACATATTCCAACGCACAGACACTACCAAGATGTCGGTTGGCATGGGTAGCTTCGATCTTTACTAAGAAATTGCGGTCATCGTAGCTGTTCAGTTCCGATATGCGTATTACTGTCACGCCATAAAGGGCCTCGACAAGCTTTCGTGCGCTTTTTTCACCTATCTTTGGTCGGATAGATATCTCAGCTGGCTGTAGCACTCCCTCTGTCGACTTGTCGGCCATTGTAGAGGATTGCGCTCCTACTGGGCTTATTGATTGGTAAGTAGAGTATTACTGGCAGGTCATAAATTAAGGTCTAATTAACTACGGTCTAACAAAACCAAGCATATCGTGATAATGTTCCGAATCTGAATTTATTAAGAATATTAAATCGATTTAAATTTTCACAAGGCATTTCATCATACAGCTAATTTTTCAAAAATACCCTTATCAATCCAAAATATAATAGAATGATGAAGCGAAATAGTTGTCGCTTGCTTTAAAATGAATAGGCATGTGTATCTACTATGCATTTTCAATTTTGAGCCTAACATAAGAATACCTCAGGCCACAGCAGGGGCGACTAGAATTTTTTTGGGAGGCCAAAAAATGTAAGGGGGGGGGCACATGATTTACACTTAACGAATCGGATCAAGTGTCATTTTCGACACTTCTTCTCGTGCAGAGCTCGCGGGGGGCAGGAGGGGGCGAGGATGCAGCTAAAGGGAACACTGCTGCATACTGAAACATTTCAATCAAATCAGTAAACGATACGCAACGATACTACAAAGAGCAAAATTTAAAAGTTATATCGCAAAATATATTTAGTAAAACTGATAACTTCGTTCAGTATACATGTTGCTAAGCTGAAAGATAGCAGTCTGCAAGGGTCCAACAGACATACACCTAGACACGCTAAAAGCAAATATCGATCCAACAAATTAACGTTCTTTTCTGGGCCTAGCTAGCGACCTTAGACTCAAAGTCTCATCATAGAGTGGTTAACTGATCCTTATCCTAGAAGTAAATTATCATAGGGCCTACAAAAATTAGCAGACCTCGGACTTCGATAAATATAGACCTGATATGAAAATTAAGATTGGAACCACACACTTTAAGCTTAGGCTATTGCAAACAGTACGGTAGGCCTACGGTACAGTAATCTTCGGTCGGATAGATTTCATCTGGATGTAGGCTACTGCAATGGCGTCCCATCAATCGACTTGTCGGCCATGCAGATTGATGGCCAAAAATTGAATAAAATCAGCCTTATACCTTACTAGTCTTTTAAATACATCGTTTAGTCTACCCGTGTCCGATGAAAATGGAAATGAGAACACTCGAAACGTTGTCGTAACTCGATCAAAAATTATTAGATTGATCTGAAATACAACACACACTAACTCCAGCCATGTCAACTCCAGTGTGCAAATTTGTAGACCAATGTGTGTACGGTAATTTTGTCAAAATTATGCGCGATTGAAAAAAGTACGGACAAAATAAAGTTTCCACCTTAGTTGCTATGTATTGTGTGCCTACAGCAAAGTGACAACCAAGCAGTTCACAAATTCAGTCACAATTGATGTTCAAAGTGCCCTTCTTGTTGGTGTACACATGACAGAAGACATGATTCTATTCGCTTTTTCCTCAGATATGGAGTGTACACCTCTCTTTACTGGAAAAGCGCAGCAAGCACTGGCATTCGTGCCGTTAATTAATAGTGGAGTCGACTATGCTATGCTCAAATATTGGCAGCTGTTTGGTCACAAAATCATGGATCAAGCAATCAAACAATGGCGTCCCCATCTTCTGCCATGTGTACACGAACAAGGAGGGCACTTTGAACATCAATGACTGAATTTGTGAACTGCTCGTTTGTACAATCTCATTGTACACCGTGGCCCAAAATTATGCAACTCAACTATTTAATTCTTCAATAACCATCACAGACAATAAGCATCATCAATCAATTTTTTACAACATTTTCAGAATAATTACTCTAAAACATAAAATTTGCGCGTGCATGTAATTTTGGCAAATTTTGAAAATCGGTCAAACTCGCAAACAATACATGCTATACAATAACGATGCATAATCTATTTATAATGGGCAGTCGTCAAAAAGCACGAAAATTAAATGCAGCTAAATTTCTGGGAGGCAAACTGCAATAATAACATGCAGTAAAAATTTATTGTTTTACAGTACTTCAATCGATCGCTAATGCTTTTCTTCAGAAAATGCTCAGTGCTGTCCGACGCTGGGCTTGAGTTGTGATCTTTTGGCGGGGTAATTTTTTAGTCTCGATTACTCCTTCAGATTGTAGCCTGAAGCAGATTTAGGTCCTACATGGCAAGCGCTCAAAACGACAGCCCGCAAAACATTTGTGGTACATGTGTACCTCTTGTTGGACAAAATATTTTTGTGACTTTTTGGAAAAAAGCTTCACAACTTTTGAGAAAAAATATATACCATTAATATATATATATATATCATTAAAGAATTTTCCGTGACAAATTATCTCAGCTTCAAACTGAACTGAAAAAGATCACTAGAAATGTTGAACATAGGCTAAGTTATTGCGTTGTCGCCAGGGGGACCTTTTTATGGCGCTCTCTGTATATGTATTGCATAGTCTATAATAGGCATAATTCATAATCTCTTAATGATACGGAGATATTAATCACATTATTATTGGCAACAACCACACGTGCTTATGCGTTGTGATGGAGCTGTAGAGTGGAACTGTAACCTAGGCCTACATGCATACATGTAGGCCTATTACATGCATACCTGTAGGCCTATATATACGTGTACATATGCGCAATATAGTTATATAGCCCATATATTTCTTTACAGGCCTAGGCCTTCCCGTTGCACCACACAATTAGGCTTGCTATAGGCTGAAGCAGGCCAGTAGGCCTAAACAGATTTGCATTTGAAATCAATCATCGATTGTGATTTTGCAAACATGCATGATTTGTTTGCACAGTTGACTGACTGCCTGCAGCCTATAGGTCTACTCAGGCCATGCAGGATCAACTAGACTCCTCTACACTGTACGTCCCTGCACCAGAGCATCAGGCTAAACAATAGCCTGGTCAGCGTAGTCAGTGAATTATGGAAGATAGGATTAGTTTCATACTTACGCATATGAGCTAGTTAGTTTACAGTCAGTCATAAACAAAACACTATGGTGATTATACGCTAATTCAGCAAGAGGAATACACGCATCGTATAGATAGAGAGAGCAGTTAGAAGTACAACATGTCGTTGACTCATTTAGCGTTGTCAATTTTTGGTATGACCGTTATATCGCTGATCGCGATCGTATCATACATTCGTGGACAAACAAGCCCGTTATCAGAGAATCGGCTAATTCAGCAAGAGGAATACACGCATCGTATAGACAATTCGCCAGTCACACACACAACCCTGACAAATGGCTTCAGTTGCAATAATTCCTCTCAAAAACTTATACGAAACAGACTCTATAGCCATTTGACGCAACCGAATTGGAATCATAAATTCGTCAACAAACCAAAGAACTCGCTTATTTATTCCAGCAATACACCTACATGTATCAATCCTCAGCTATTAACCGCCACTAGAACTGTTCCCAATACGGCGACACCCATTTCAAAATCAGTCGCTTCGCGTCCCACATCTTTGCAACCACCGTCACACCGCACCTCAGCCCCGATGTCTCCAGCGGCTAGGGAGTCTCTCTCCCTCCTCGGCCGCCCCTACGGACCCCTGTGCGCCGACTGCCAGTGCAATCTCAGTGACTGCCGCTGCACGGTCGTGCTCTATCGCCACGAGAGGAGCCAGAGCGCCGAGCGCCGGGGGGTCAGGAGTGAGTTTGGGCCCGCTGCAGTCCGCCGCGGGCCGCGTGTTGTGTTTGTGGATCGAAGCCGAACCTGCGACAACAGGAGACGTGGACGCACGACGCAATTCATAGCGGCAGCGGGGTTGATGAAGGCTCGACCGATGACAAATGGATATCACGCATAAACTATACAATACAATAGCCTTGTTAGATGAACGGGTTTCGCATACTTTTAAAGAGACAACAATAATATAGTCTGGTAGGCCCTAACCTCTATACATGTAGACATGTAGTTCATGTTCGTTACTATCATTTACACTAATACTAGCACAATAGAAAATACCACGCATGCATACAGTGTAGTGTGTTATAGCGATAGGTCCCCGATGTCGTCCCTGGACGCCGAAATGGACTCTAAACTCATTATTATTATTATTTATTATAGCTATAATCAGTGGTTAAAGTGTATAGTGGGATCTCAAACAAGTAGGACACTATGAACACCAGCTATGCCCAAATTTCTGGACTGCTTGTTTGTAACTTGGCAGTACGCATACAATAAGCAGCAACTAATGTTGCAAAAAGAAATTCTTTACTATCTTTTTAACAGCCATAATTTTGTCAAAATTACTTGTATTTCTCTAGAAATTTCCAAGTTTGTGTAGATATGGCTACAGTTGTTGTGTATAAAATTTCAGACAATCTGATAACTTTGACTGAGTTATGACAAGTTTAAAGTATTCTCATTTTCATTGGGACACGGTGTAGTATGTCATTATATTAATACTTAGTAGTCAGTATTCAAATGCATAAGAATACATCTAAAACATACAAGGCCCATCATATCGTTTGGTATAGTAGGCCAATTACAATAAAATATAGCAAAACTCATTACAATGTATTTACAAAATATTATGACTACGGTACTTTACATTATTTACTAAACATTCGCGCTACTTGACGGAATTGACAAAATCTGCCTTTCAATTAATCCTCGCCTCTTGACTCTTCACTCAAACTCTGCAACACTTGACACTGCTTCCTTGGTGATATTTGCTTATTTCCCTAATTCCTTTGGATTCTAAAACTCTCTACAAATGCGCAGAACTTGTTATGGCATTCTAGCAAATCGGTCGAAAGCATGTCTTGTTCACTTTGCAAGAGCAGCAAATAGTTGAAATATGTGAAGTAAGAGACATACTTATACTGAATTAAACAATAGCTACTGTAAAACAATAAATTTTTTGCGAGTACTACCGATTCACGAAATTCGCCAAAATAACCTGCACGCAAAAATTTCATATTCTACAGTATAGAACATGTTATAGGCCTACATAACTATATAACTATATGTACTAGCCAATTCACCGACAGTTTCTCATTCATTACTATAAAGTAAAAGCGTAGATCAGAATGGCACCATTATAATCAGGGAATTTCGCAGACCTCCCCTGGGGGGGTTTAACCCCCCCCAGTTTTGATTGAACACCCTCCCAACGGTAGACCCCCTGGGCGGGATGTAATACACCCCCCCTAGGTGGGGTGTAAGAATTGGTGTAAAAATGCCGGATGGAAGAAAAAAGGTGTCTTTTTGGATGTTGTTTAGGGAAAAATTGCGTAAAAATTAGTGCTGTAAAGTATAATATTCAAATGATAAAGCGCTGAAAAGCATTGAATGATGTGTGCCAATGAACGATGATAGGCTAAATAAACACTGTTAAGAATGGCCTGAAAATTATCCGTCTGCACCCACCCTCCCCCCCGGTCGTGAGTTCTGCACAGAAGGGAAACACCGGCAACACCCCTCCTGAAGAATTTTGAACCCATCCAGAAAAAATTCCTGCAAAAACACTGATTATAATGCTGTGACTGAAACAAAATATTTTACATGTATATTCAACCAGTAGAAGGTCATAAATTCATTTAATGAAAGTAAAAAGTTGAATCATTCAGAGTCAAAGAGACTAAACTGCGTGAATCTTCCAATGCATTGTGAAATGGATAATTGGTCGTAATTGGCAGCCAAATTGAGATCAAACAGTTCTGTCGCACGTAGCACTGCAAACATCATAAAAATTGCTAAATGTTACTATATAGGCTTAAGTTACTTCCAAGACTGTATAAGTAATAAAAACTTTGAAAACAAGCATTTAAAAGTGCAAGCTGGCTATTCAGAAGCAATTTTATCAATTTTTCATTTCATTTTGCAATGAAAGTGCAATTATGCATGTTGGCTATGAAGTTGCAGGCCTCTTTCATTCCCTTCGAGATTCATTCAGCAATCAAAATAAGTGCGAAATCTTAAATAATAATCATACTGAACTTTAAATTAATTTTTGAATCTGAAGACACTCTGAAGAACGCTCATTTTATTGAATAATTTCTAATTCTGCCAAAAACAGCATTCCAGCATAAGGGACACAAAAATAACTAAAAGAACTTAACTAGCAGAGTGATCTAGTTAAAGTGAACGCACTGACCTGAATTAATAGATCTTGTCCAGTTTGAGGAGATCCTCTCGCTGGGAGTACTGCAACAGGTTGGACTCCTTGTAATGGACACTCGTGTGCCGTGAACGCAGACTAAAATAAGTACAGAGGGCTCAATTTTAAGCTAATTTGTATTGTAGATTGTAGCATTTGACAAAGACACAAATGTCAATAGATTCAATACGCTTCAAAACATTCGGTATCTGTTCAGCAGCAAAATATAATATATATCTATTTTTGTTTCAGATCAGAACAATCAAGTCTAGAACTGTTTAACTACCACATATCAAAACACTCAAATTTATTGCCTTCAGTTATGACTATCTAAACTAACTCTATCAAAGGTTCACATTCGTTACAAGATAAAAAGTACCAAAAACAACCAATCCCTCTAGATAGATCTTAATTGTGAAAAAAAGACTTAGATGCACATGCAAATATAAAGCTGAACGTCAAAAACCAATCCTTCAATAAAACATGCAAATAAAAAGGCCTAATTTTAAAACACGATACTAAGGAAACAGTTTTACAATTTGGAGATAAATACATAAAGTAGACATACTGCATTAGTAGATGATTTCGTAGGTCGATAAATTGTTGATAATCCGCTTGCGAGAAATTCTATAAAATAGAAACAAGAATATTGTCGTCAGTGCTCGCATTGCTGGGGCTTGATGCTGCATGCTTGACTTTACATAAAAATATTAATACACCTGCCTTCCAAAATTTGGCACTAAATTTGAGTAACTAAATAGATACAAAAATTTATTTTAAAACAATATTTAGCAGCATGCAAAACAAGACAAACTATTTAGATAACACTTCATTTCATTTATAAACTATAATTATTTAAATAGTATAATCAATAATACAGACAATAAATTATTTATCACCGAGACATTTCGCTAGAAGAATACCAACAAACTGACAGCCAAGAATAGTATCGTAAATTTAATTGAAACACACTGCAGTGATACACACCGTACCTAGAAGTAAAACACTGAGCCAACGGCATCAACATTACACACGACATTTACGTTACAAAAACCTTCATTCTTAAATAGGCTCATAAATTTCTGACTGCCCTCTCACTACATACCTTGAGCCCATGGATACAATTTTGAGACAACTGCATCTACAGGGTGAGTCATAAAAAAACGAGCCCCTAGCGATATCGCGATCACATCTCCAAATTTTAATATTTTGGCCTAATTTTTTCTGGATTTGTAGCTGAGATAATTTGACACAACCTCTAAAATTTGCAAAAAGAAATTTCCTTCCGTTCAGAAGTTATAAAACTTTTTTTTTTTAGAGTCAAAAAATCACTTGAACCAAGGCAATGAAGCCTATTTAAAGAGCTACAGAGCTTGGGCGACCTGATTTCTTTTGTATTATTTGAGGGCCCTTAAAAGAGCTGATTTCCGTAAGTTGTCAATCCAAAGCTGGCGTTTGAAGCGACCGAAGCCTCTTTCTGAATGCAAGCTGCTTCACTGCTTTGTCAATCGGATCCTGTGGCAAGTCATCCCAGATCGCTTCCAGTACCACTTTCAGTTCCGCCTTGGTCTTTGACCTGGGTTTGTATGCCTGGTACTTATCAAGCATTGCCCCCCACACATAATCAAGTGGATTTAGGTCTGGGGAGTTGGGAGGCCACTCGACTTTCTTGATGACATCTAGACAGTTCTGATCCCGCCAATCCTGTGCCTGTCGGGCGGCATGGGCTGGCACGCCATCTTGATGAAAGATGAAGGCAGTGAGCACAACGTTGTGACAATCTTAGATCAGTACAATCATTACGCAAATAGACCCTTTCCAGGGCCACCAAATAGTACCAATAGTACAAAGAAATCAGGTCGCCCAAGCTTTTGCAGCTCTTTAAATAGGCTTCATTGCAATGGTTCAAATGATTTTTTGACTTTTTTTCGAAAAAGTTTCATAACTTCTGAACGGAAGTGAATTTCTTTTTGCAAATTTCACAGTTTGTGTCCAATTATCTCAGCTACAAACCCTGAAAAAATTAGGCCAAAATATTAAAATTTGCAGAAGTAATCGCGATATCGCTAGGGGCAGGTTTTTTTATGACTCACCCAGTATGTTACATATGGCATTCACGTTATAAATACCCGTAATCAGGGCTTGATCAGCAAGTCGCCAAAATTGCAAAAAAAAATTATTCTTAGCATTTGGCAAATTCTTTTTCAATTTGGAGAAAGCCCTTGGCAAATTTTTTATTCATACGTCATTCTTAGAAGCTCAATTATGGCCTTAGGGTGATGGACAGAGCGATAAATTAGACACACCACATTCCAGTGCACAAGTAGAAACTAATGCGTACATAACAAATTCGGCAAAAGAAGGCACAGCCTGACGACAAAAATCTTTTCGCAAATTTATGGCGAACGTTTTTCAAGAACCAGATCAGGCCCTGTCCGCATTCTTAACTAGGTTCACAGAATTCCAACGTGTCCTATGTCTACGTACCTTGGGGTCGTGTCGAGCGTGGTCGTAGCCCCTGGCAAACTTTTCAATGAGGTCGAGCTTGGTTCCCTCGAGGGCGCCATTGAGGCGCTGGTCCTGCAGGAAGTCCTTGAGCGGCACGGAAGGGTTACGCACTACACTCGGGCGACACTTCTTCAGCTCGTCGTCTGAAGCAATCCAGCCGTGGTGCCAATCGATTGCATATAAGATTTAAAATACATTTAAGGAAGTGTATCAGATCGATGAATTACACAAAACTACTAGACAGCGAAGGTAATGCAGCTTTTTTTTGCAGAAGGTAATTTCAGGTGATAAGAAACATTTAACTGAAAAATCAATTGCATCTAGCAGTTAAAAGACATTTTAAATGTACCAGATAAATGAATTACACAGAACTACAAGACAGCAAAGGTAATGCAACTTTCTTCATAGGTAATTTCAGAAGTGAAGTTCTACTCTTTATTTATCTGAACGTTTAAAAACAGTCGTGCTTGGTGTCATGTGCATTGTACATAATTATGTTATATTTGTATGGTATTATAATACTACATGCATTAGGGTGGTCCCATAAAACTGAATGTTGGAAAACAATATCCTCCAACCCACCATTCTGTTCCATTTGCATTAGAAATAAATCAGAAAAAATTTAGGTGAAT
>JAQIWG010006313.1:0-13439 GCA_034695025.1 Chamaedrilus cognettii | reverse complement strand
CAAATGATGTTTTTCCATCTCCGTTTGCATGACATATATTTGGTGCGTTAAAAGTGCAATATACATACATACATACATACATTGTAATATAGTCTAATATGCTACCAACTACTTTCGGTTCTACGGATGGATTATTGAAATCGATCACTTTCTTCTATTGAGTTAGTAGATTAGAGGACGAGCAACACTTTGAGAGACTACAACGCTTTCACTGAGAGTACAGTATCGTTATTATTTCGTAGTTGTAATGTCATCGTTAAACTCAGCTAGAGCACTAGCTCGTTTTTCTCCTTCGATTCAGTCTTTCAGCTCTCGACTGTTGGATAGGTTGTAGATAGCTAGCAGATTGTAGATGCTAGCAAGCTGTTTCCCTCGGTTTATGTACGTTCTATTGGTATAGCCGAGGTCCACAGACTACAGGCTAACTGAATCGAACTAGAGAATCGGAGTAAAATCAGAACAAATAAATTCTATAGCAAGCACATGCAATCAGAACAAAATCAGAACAAAATCAGAACAAAGCAATAAACTTATGCCACCAAATCAACCTTCACCCGACATCCGATCGCTCAGACCAACAGCGATTAATTACTCAGAACAAATAACCCTTCAACTGTCATCTGTTTCTCAAGACTATTCTGATTCTCTCAGAACAAACCCAATTAATCACTGCCAGCATAGTCTTATATCCTGCCCTCTCCCTGGCTTAATTACTCAGACCAAACGACCCTTCGACTGGCATTTTCTCAACACTATTAGTTCTGATTCTCTATCTAAGTGTATGACACTTAAACGAAAAACATGTGCCACCAATCGTTTTCTGAGATAAATCTGACAATTTTGGCTCTCCTCTCAATGAAAAATGATAAATTTGTCTTCCGCTATAGTTCTAAATCCTGGACTGATGCTTCGTTGTCGTATGCAATTTCAGTGCTTGTTTCACTTCTTGCCAACAAACAGCCGTTGTAGTCGTTTTATTGTCTGCTTTGTTCCCTCTTTGATATCCTGCAACCAGCAAACAGGAACCAATGCAATAGGGTTCCGCAAGAAATGAGAGTCTTAGTAATCTTGAGATAATAAGATTTTTTGAGAATTTAAATGAAAATTAATTCTGATAAAAGTACATACATTTTTTGTGCACTATATTTCACCATGTAATTGACTCTACCTGAATTTACTGGCCAACTGTTTGACAGCCAATTATATTTTCTATTTGTACCCCAGACTGAAGCTCAGACTAGTCTATAGAAATGTACCTACTACGGTTAAATAAAATAGACTGTTGCGTAGAAAGGTACTACATGTACACCGTGTTCCAAAAAAACCGGAACCTCTATCGCTAGACGAAGTAGCGTTGCCAATATTTAAGATATTTCGATGAAATTTACAGACATTAACAATAAGCATTGATGAACAAATTGCAACTGAAATTGTTGCAGAATATTGCAAACTAATATTGTGAACGATTCGCTAATACAGCCTCTGACGCAAGGCTGTGCAGCAGCGGATTAACAACACTCCGCGCATTCACACCCTCAACAACCTTGTCATCAGTGTGAGGGTCATTGATTCTGAATTTTAAATATTTATAGTGCAGTTTTTTAAATAGTGATAGTGCAGTTTTTAGCCAATTGTTTTCACTAATATTCAAGCTACATTTTTAAACAACGGACTTAACCCTTATGAACCCTCAGATCAAATATTATGCCAAGCCTACAATTTGAAGGTAATATTTTTGCAGTTTATGCGCTACTAAATAGCAATAGACAATAAGATTGAATGCTTGAAAAACAAAGATGTAATTAAGCCATTGAAACAAAGCATGCAGAAGTAATTTTTTGGAACACATTTTAGACTGATACAGAAATAATGCTACACCCTTCATGATATTACATATATGCAGTAATTAATACAACATCAGTCAAATATTAATTGTTTCAAACACTGCACTGTTCATATATGCTTGACAGGCCACTTCCAATTGAATTTACAAGTAGTTAAAGAGTACAACGGTGCATTCTAGTTTCGATTAATTAAGATTAATCAAATCAGAAAATGTTGCACGCCTACAGCAGCACATTTATGAAGACAATGAAATCACACGACAGTCATTTCAACTAAAACTCATAAAATCAAGCCGTGTTACCCTAATTCCACACACCTAAGAAGGCGGAAAATAATACTCAATAACTTCACGCAACCAAAACGTCCGAAAACAATTAGGAGGGGATAGTTTTGAGAAAATGGAAAATATTTTTTATCAAAACAAAAAATCACCTCCGAACTACTTTTCGGGACGTTTTGGTTGCGTGAAGTTACTGAGTACAATTTGTCGCATTTTTAGGTATGTCAAATTAGGCAAACACGGCCTGATTTTATGAGTTTTAGTTGAAATGACTGCTCGCTTTTATCCTCTCACGTGACCTCCCTTGTTCCCATCAACTTCCGGTCTCCTCACTATTTTCCTCTTTTTCTTCTTTCTTTCAAATAATATATAATAGAAAGGTCCCCGAACCTTACTATCAGCCGTGCAATAAGCACTTACTAGGCTATTTAATTTGGTTGGAGATGCAGGACATATGAACAAACATATGATTAAGAAAGCCGATGCACTTCAGAGCACAATAATTCTATAGTGAATGCGACAACTTTCAACGAAATCGATGAGCCGCTATCGATAACGCTGCGTGGCACCAGCACTTCTGTACACATCCACGCGTCGCGTCAACGCTAACGGCAGACACCGTGATAGCCAAAATTGGTGAGCTTAGATGTATTCCTTCATTGATCGGGCAAAACAGGTTAAAATTTCACACAATTCCATACATTATTGACGAAGATACACGACCTTAACCAAGCGATTCCAGTTCCTATGGAGCACCGTGTATATTGGTCCTCTATTGGGTACAGGAAATCTAAATCTTCTAGACTTTCTTTCTGCAATTAAATTTTTCTGATTTTCTTCTTAAATTCATGTACAGATAATTAAGATTTCTCGCATCGTAATCTATAAAACAGACTTTTTAAAAATCCAATAAAAAATGGTTAAAAAAATATATACAAATACTTACAATTTGGCGTCAACGGTCTACTGTAACAGCGTCCATGACAACGGTGCGCCGTTACATTTGAATTGCAATTCCTGATTGGGTGATGTTTGTCGACGTTGTGGCAGCCATGAGTTTCATGTAGAGTGGATTGTGTGAACCAAACTAACATTAACTGAACTTCCAAAGATTGAACACCCATGGAATACTCTTGGACTAGAGTATTACAGCAAGTCGTTAATACATTTGATGAGAACAGGATTAGGCGTTGCCAGTACTTCACGGACACGCCACCATTAATTTCAACGATCCTGATAGGCTACTAGATAGTATGGTGTGGAAGTTAAATGCGTCTAATTAAAAAAATCAATAAGTTCTAAATTTTTAGAGAGATTTCAGTAGTTTTAAAGCCACAAAGATTAAAGTTTTTTTCATAACCATTAAAAAAAGAAGCACAATTATTGTGTTTGCAGGACATGTTCGATTTGAGCGGCGCTCGGCAAAATTGTGTGTGGCAGCCAAAGACACCTACACTAATTCTAAAATCTATCAGCATTTCAATTTTTAGACGGACTCAAATTATTTTCACGTTCTCTTATCGATGATAGATTGAAGTCTTTTGACATAATGTATTTCAAACTTACATCATTGGCATCATAATGCCGTGCGCCCCATGAATGGGAAATTCCCCATGAATGGGAAATTCTGCTGCAAAACGGTGATTGCTTTTATTTGTCAGCCCGGCCCTGCCGCAAACTTTCGCAGCAGGACTATTGCAGCTCACTGTGAACTCATCTAGCTGTCACTGAAGCCATGCTATCCAAGCATTCAATCACTGCCCGCATCAACAGGCCTGTATCAATCGCTCAAATAATTTTTTTTTATTAACGCTTAAGCAGCTATAATGAAATTTTGACGATTATGATATTCCACTGCACTTGGTACTTCGGCATCACACTTCCCTGACTTCAACGCGCCACACTTCTTTTCTTTGTGACACATTATTCTTGTCGGAGTGTAAGTTAATTGCCAAGAGGCATCAAGGAACTGAAAACCGTGGTTGCAGATGTTATATAGACGACATATCAAGAGAAGTTTTAAAATGCGCAATAAACAATCGGTTGCGCGTCAGAGAATGTTTGGCACGCGGTAGCGCTCACATAGAACATGACTGTGCCGCTGTCAACGCATGCGTTTCTTTTTCTACTGATTGTGTAGACAAATTTTCATCTTCTCCTATCAAAGAGCTTGAAAACTATTGAAATCGTTTTGATTTCAGATACATTTAGCTGTCGCAACCTGTAGAATGACCTTCTAGGAACTATTTCTAAAAATAATTTATGTTAATATACATGTATTTATGTCACCTGATAGGCATAGTCGCCGGCATTACTTAGACTACTAGAACTAGCAAAGTGCGGCCATAAATAATTTTCATATAAATTACCGAAGTGTACATGTAATAATATCGCCAGTGTTGCATTGAGGTGATGGTTTAATAGTCGGAATATGATGTACACAAAGCTGATTTTGATCAGTCAAGAATATCTTTAATTAATTACATTAATATTTGTTAACGGAATCCTGTGTATTAACACGAGTGATGAAAATAAATATCCCTGCATGTAATATTGTCATTAAATTGTTGAGCATGCATACTGCTTTGTAATAAGCGTGAGTAGCACTGTACAGTGTATAGAGTGTACCTGTACCCAGTGGTTAAAGTGGGCCGGATCGGCCCGGATCGCAGATCCGGCACCTCACAAAATTGCCATATATGCGATCCGGCACCTCACTTTGAAGCGATCCGGCATCTTACTTTGTGGTAAAAACTGAGCCGGATCGCACTTGGGCCCCCGAATAAATGTCTGTCCTCGTGAGTTCGAGAAGGGAAGGAAAGAATCATCTTATATGTATTGAGTATACCGGATCGCACCGGATCGCACACGGGCCCACAAATTATGAGCTATCCGGGGCCCTCGATTTAACACTTTAACCACTGCGTGTACCGGTAAAATAACAATAATAATAATAATGTTGAGTTTAACGTCCATTTCGGCAGACGAATTTAGACCACGTTGCCAAAGGATGCACGAAGTGATCGTCATAATTTATCTTTTGTTTGATCGTCATAATAATCGTCCACAAGGCTTCGGCGCAACATTCGTGTGAATCTTGTTTTAGCGCGATGCCTAATTTACACCCACCGCTTGCCATGGGCAGTCGATTTGCGCTACCAACGACACCAGACCGGTTTATAGCCCCGCTCCGGTTCGAAGACCTTTACTACTACTAGCCGAGAAATTGAATTGTCTGTTGAGCTTGAGCGGGGGTTGAACTCTGGATCTCTAGCACGGCAATCCAGTAAAGAAACCACTAGATTACACTGTCATGGCCTAACCTACCATACAGTCACATTACCTATAAGGATTTCGGAGTAGTACTCTCTCATTACATTTCATTGACTGCGAATCAGGTTTTTAAACGCTTTTTCTTTATATTCAATGAACAGGAATCCGATATTAAACATATAATATTTAATAAAGAAATAGAAGAATAAGCTAGGTACGCATCGGAACAATTATAGAACAATTTGACAGCATCAGCAATGGCATGCATGCCTAACAGCTAGTGAATCATTACCCAACATAGAGTCACATAACTCAGTTACTAACCTTCCTCCCCGTTACAAGTTTCCAGTAAGCTTCCCAGAAACCTAGGACAGTCCTCCCCGTGAGCCGTATGCACCGCCGCCGCTAGACCTACCTCTGGATCTATCCAAAAGAGTTTTCGCATGAAAGATAAGACAACCGCTTAATCTAATGCTCACTCTGCATACATGTAATGTTACAACACTATACCGTAAGCACAGTTACAAGTTATACTTAGAACAAAGATCCAGAGGCACACCTAGGCTCAACGACGTGGCGGGAACGACTGCCAAGCAGCACCAGTTTGAATTCCTGAGGTACAGGACAAGCAGCCAGCAGCCGGCAGCTGGTAGCTAGCAGCTAGCAGCTGCCAGGCCTGCTCGTGAGAGCAGTGATGGAAATGATCAGCGTGATAATTGCCCATCACATCTTCTTCCTATCAAAGCATGCCGGCACCGTGAAACAGTGACGTCATGTGGCTAAAACCCCCGCCTGCCTGACCTCTCCCGAACAGTGGTGCAAAAACCCCGAAAGACGGGAGTACCGGCGCACAAAAACCACATGCACCTAATCCACTTTCAACGTACAGTAGTCCCAATTCAAGTCTTACACCTGCGGACTATAGTCCTGGTCACGTGACAAAACCTGTCACGCCTAGCCAACTACCGAGTACTACTCCTACAAAAAAAATCATGCCGAACCGCATCTAAACACTGAGAATTATGCCGTTGCAGCAAACCGGAAAAAAAGTTTACATACTAAACCCATTTTACAAGCGGGAATCCTATGTACCCACACCATGCTCATTCCCAATATAACAGTGCTACCACTCACTCATTGGCCAACATCTCCAACCAATACATAAAAATTACAACAATACAGCAACTGCATTAATCAATCAATTCTAATAATAGAATGTCATCGAAAAATTTACAGTCACACGTACTTCAATTACAAAAAAGGTGTACTATAATATACTGTAACACAATGTTCAGCAAACAACAAAAACATCCACTAAGACCTATTACATCCTACGTTAGGCACGTATCTAAAAGATACAATCGTTAACCGTTACGACAATAACCCCGTTCTACACAGCTAAGAATTACTGTCTATACGTCACACATCTTGTAGTTCCTTCTGTGATCAAAAACAAAATGCTCTATATGTACATTCCTGTAGTTGTCGACCCCACTACACAACAGTTCGCTAGAGAGCGCCAAATTCCCACCGGTGAGCTGAGACGTCTGTAACAAAGCCAGGCCTAGCCCGTCAACACAACTCTCACTTACAAGATTAGGCTCTCCGTTCACCGATCTAGTATCATGTGAACTGAAGTAGTTGAAACTGCATCCATCAACATTCCTCCCAGCAGGCCTAAACGCAGAAAAAAAATATCCTGCAAAAAACTTGCTTCCCGATCCGACCTACAAATGACCTGTCTATGTTAGGTTCTTTCGAAGAAGGACAAAAGATGCGAAATAAACCGCCCCGCCCCCCCTGTCACTCGACAAGAAACCCTCAGATCTTTGAAACGAAACCTTGGAGCCATAAGACGCAAGCATTTTCAATCTCCATACATCAGAACACTGTTCCGTGTGCTGTATGAGTGGATAGCAGCAATCCGTAGGCTCACTGAAGCATGCATTGCTGTTACCCTGTAGGACCCCAACCAAATGATTGCTCGGCCTAGTCCTACCCTGATGGCTGCCACGCGATTTATCGAAGAAATCTGTTCTCACTTCTTGACTCCTACAGGTAACACGAGAGCATAGACTTCAATGCAGGACGGTTTACACTTTACCTCGCCCAACAAGAAATTATGTTGAACCCCCATCTCACATTCAATCATCCTGTAAGCCTTCAGTCCTGCAAACCCTGATAATTATTCACGTCCTTTGGATAAATATCTTTCTCAAATTCACATGATCGCACGCCGGCTGTAGAGCTACATGTAGGCCTACTGTCAAAGTCATCGCTAACAGTGCCCCCCTCCACCTGGGGCTCTGTACAATCATATGTCTGCTCTGTCGTTGCTGTCACTAGGTTTCGCTGTAGCTGTCACTCGCTTTCGAATTCATCGCGAGCCTAACAGCTGTGATCACCACGCTATGTATTCCTACGCATTGTCCACCATTTGCGTTCAAACAGCAGTCTCGGTGTCTCGGCCGGAAGTCACATACTTAACAGCCATACATGCGCCCGGCCCGACCGCTGCTGTGTCAAAATCGCAAGCACGAGAATGGCACATTTCTATCTGCTCAGCCACAGTGTGCCCTGTGCCAGCGTCATACGTTCTAGCAGTCCCCGCACTGTCTACAGTAATTAAGTCGCGCGAGTCACGGTCGACGTCCGCTATTGTAACCACTGGGTCAATGCATGACCATGCGTCCATCTGCGCAGTACAGTGGAGTGGGGGGTTCGGCAGCCCCAATTTTTTATTGGCAGCAAACTTAGTTCTGTTCCCTGCAGTATCACCAGCAAGCGTCACGAAG
This sequence comes from Chamaedrilus cognettii, assembly GCA_034695025.1. NCBI lineage: Eukaryota > Metazoa > Annelida > Clitellata > Enchytraeida > Enchytraeidae > Chamaedrilus > Chamaedrilus cognettii. The sequence goes on along the minus strand of JAQIWG010006313.1, from coordinate 5,246 downwards.
TCATGCAGTGCAAGCAATACATGCGGTGCATCACTGTACATAAATTCTGGCACAGCAATATCTAATTCTGTCTCAACTGAGTCTACGTCCACGAGTCTGCCAGAGTCAACCAGTCGGCATGCGACCTTATACAACAACGCCCTAGTTTTTTCATGACTCAACGCCCCCTTTAGCCAAACAAATCCCACTGCCTTGGATTCACCCAGGCACGGCACACAAAATTTCTGGACGCATGTAATATCAATTCCACCATCGATCAAACATTCAATCTCCTGGGACCCCCCCCACAAATTTAATTTTGACATTTCTCTTCCCCGACACTGAAGACATGTTTCGCCCGCGATCTAGACAGTCACCGATAGCATTGGAGTAAACCTTGACCCTTTTTATACTCTTCGTTGTAGAAACAAGCCCTCCAAAGAGCGGGTTAGCTTCAAGTCAGTTGGATCATGGATGATTGCCCACCCCTCCCCCCCTCCCAAGAGGCGTAGGCTCACAAATTTAAAGAGGTGTAGGAGCACACAGCTCCAGGTCTGTGACCTGTATCCTGTGCACATGCTTTGTGGGAGCACCCTTCCTCCCTCGGGAAGGTAAATACTTCGGGTAATATATCTTCATGTGATTGGGAGACGAACAAATCCAGAACAATTTCTGCTCCCCTCAAAAATTAGAAGGCTCCGCGTTAGCTCCCTCTTTGTGATGTGATTTTTTTCTGTCCGCTCCCCCCTGACCCCTCAAAGTTTTTCCCGTTCACTTTGCGGTTAGATTTAGAAAACCGTGAATCTTCAACAACCTGTTCTTCCTCATTTTCTTCTTCAGCCTTCTGATTAGAAGGCTGAAGGTTACCATTGCTGAAATTGCTTGCAGCGTCCTTATGCCACTAATTGAATCTGCCATACGTGTGCTTGACCTCACGCTCGGAAAATGTATCGACAAGCTCTGCAACTTCACTGCAAGTAAAATGTTTATGTTCAATTTCCTGACGGAGTACAAGTCGATTATCACTGGGCTTGCAGTGTGCCTGCAGGTGCTTGAATAGCAAGCTACTCGACTCGGGCTGTGATTGGTCGGGGCTCGTCAACAACAGCCAAGCATCAAATCAAAATTGAGCGATCACAATGACTCAACACGCCGTGTCCAAAATAGAGGCTACTAGTCACACATGTATACCCTATGTATTATGTCTTCCGGTGGCGGAGTTACCAGCAATTGTCAATCAGGGAGACCACCGCCAATTTATTGAAGACGTGCAGTTATATAACAGTACATATTTGCGAGTGCATAAATGCAACCACCAGTTGTACACTACAGCACAGTTAAGTGTATGCTACCAGCGAACAACGTCTGTATAACGCCGCCACTGGCATTTGTAACTCATGATTAAAAAAATGTAACGCTTAGCTTTTTTCGGAATTATTCTGCTTTCTTGTCACCCCCCCCCCCCCCAGAATTTAGCATAAACCCCCGCCTTCTAAAGGCAAAGGACTCAGCAGAGCTAAGCCAAAGAATGGGTTGTCATGGCCTAAACTATCTTGCAATCATATTACCCGTTAGGATTTCAGAATACTACTCCCCTTTTACATGTTATTGACTGCGAATCAGGTTTTTAAAGATTTTTCCGATATTAAATATGTAATATTTAATAAAGAAATAGAAGAATAGGCTAGGTACGCATCGGAACAATTATACAACAATTTGACAGCATCTGCAATAAAATGAATGCCTAACAACTAGTAAATAATTACACAACATCTCTACGTTGTGTCACATAACCAAGTTACTAACGTCCCTCCGCGTTACAGTTTCTAGTATGCTTCCCCGAAGCCTACGACAGTCCTTCCCATCCGCCGCTACACCTACCTCTGGATCTATCCAAAAGAGCTTCCGCATGAAAGATAAGACAACCGCTTAATCTAATGCTCACATTACATACATGTAATGTTACAACACTATACCGTGAGCGCAGTTACAAGTTATACTTACAACAAAGATCCAGAGACACATCTAGACTCAACGACGTGGCGGGAACGACTACCCAGCAGCACCAGTTTGGATTACGGAGGTGCAGGACAAGCAGCCAGCTGCTGGCAGCTGGCGGCTAGTAGGTAGCTGCTGCCAGGCCTGCTCGTGAGCGCAGTGACGAAAATAATCAGCGCGATAATTGCCGGTCACATACACAGGCTGGTGTGGGGGAATATAGCTGGGAAAGTATGGGGAGTTTGTGGTTTGATGACTGCCTTTTATCGACGTTTTTGATTAACAACATTCATTGCAAATGTTTTTGCAGTCGTTCGTCTTACAGCGATCCAAGAACTTCATCTCGTTCACTGCTGAAGTGATAGATATCGATTTTTTATGCTTGCTCGATCAACTTTTTTTATTCTATACTGTGGCATGATAACTATCTTTCTGTGCAAGATAAAGTTTTAAAATATATTGAATGTAATGCTATTATGAATTGGTATCCTTGTGTGAATAGTCAGAAAATGTAGGCCTTGATGGTATTTACCTATTTTTTGTTGTGTATTTCTGTGTTGCTACCGCTTTGTTGAATAAAGAACATAATATATAATGTAATGAGAGGCTCAGTTTACAGCGCCATGCAGATGTGTTTGTAAGTACCAGTATCTATTATTAACATAAAGCTTAGCGCTGAAATGAATACTCTTACAATGCACAGCATTTCATAACCTGCTACATGCAGAAAATAGTTTGCAAACAAAGTATATATTTCTTAACTGGCAATCCGTTGAAGGCTTCAAAAAACGTAAATATTGATAAGCGAATAAATAGCCTACCAAATTAGCCTTGCAGACAGTTTGAATATTGACGAGCCAGTGTTCCGCCGATGGCTCGCAGTAGAACACGTGACCCAGGCACTCCCCGGTCGGCTGCTGCACTTGGATGGAACCAAACCTGTCACAGGGCAGCACGCTAGATTTTAATCGATGTCCACTCGTCGAGTAGCCTATTACTTTGTCCATTGACTAATTAATTTCGGCCACGTATGCGTGCTATGCAGATTTGTACCTGCTGTCGTTTAATTAATTAGTCTATAATTACCTTAATTTACATAACTAGCAAATACCCGTTGCCATGGCTACTACACGCATGGCCTTCCACCTATCACTCGACGGGGAGTCATGCATGGACAGCCCGTCTAGACTTGTATACATAGGCCTCGACAGCCGTCTAGGCCTTCATGGTTCTCGACCGCCGTCTAGACCTTCAGAGTTTTGGACAGCCGTCTAAGCCCTTAGAGTCTTGGACAGCCCGTCTACGCTTTTAAATTATATACATGTACTGGACAGCCAGTTAGCGATGGGCGTCTGGGCGTCTAAGGCCTTTGGAGTCCTGGACAGCCGTCTAGGCCTTTTCGTCCTGGACAGCCGCTTAAGCCTTTAGAGTCCTGGACAGCCATGCATCTAGGCCCTTAGAGTCCTGGACAGCCTGTCTAGGCCTCTAAAGTCCTGGAGAGCCCGTCTAGGCCTTTAGAGTCCAGGATATCCTCCAGGCCTGTAGAGTCCTAGACAGCCATCCAGGCCTTTAGAGTACTGGACAGCCCTCTAGGCCTTTAGAGCCCTGGGCAGCCGTCTAGGCCCTTAGAGGCTTAAGAGTGCTGGACAGCCCGTCTAGGCTTTTAAATTAGTGTCGTAGGCCGGGCAGTCAGTTTCGGCCTTTGGAGTCTGGACAGTCCGCATAGGTCTGTATAGGCCTAGACAGCAGTCTACATTAAGGGCCTTTAGAGTCCTGGACAGCCGTTTAGGCCTTTAGAGTCCTAGACAGCCATCTAGGCCTTGAGAGTCATTAAAAACCGTCTGAGCCTCTACACCGTGCCTCAAAAGTAATGGACCCATGAATTTCTTCAATAACTACGGAACGCAATAAGCGTTGTCAATTAAATTTTTACCACATTAGCTTGGATTATGGCTTCACATTGCTGCTAATGTTCGTTGAATTTCATCGAAGGGTTAGGAAGATGCGAGTTATCAAAGTTGGCCTACAAAAAACGCATCAACCAAGCTGGGAATCTGCTACTATTGCTATTTCCATCAAAAATGTTGTGGTAACGATCTCTTTCATACTCCACTCAATAATTGATAGCAATCCAGAAATGTACACTTCATGTTTCAACAAGATTTGGTTCCAACATGCTCGTGAAACGATCAAAGAGTGTGGTATAGAAGTAGATTTGACACAAAGCTAAATCGAACTTAAATCGAGGTCATAATAAAGTGGTTGGTCACGCTGGCCAAGATGGCAACAGCCAGAAATGTCGTTGTTAACAATTGTTTATGTTTTTTAACAAATAAAGTGCATAAACTGGCGTCTAGGCCTCTAAAATCTCTGGTAGTTGATTTCTACTCATCTGATGAACTGTTTACCGCGAGGAATTTGCTTCTTGGGGAGGTAACATCTCTGCAGTTGGATGGGTTTCCGAAGATAGGCCGTCGCCGGCGCGACAGCAATGGCCGCGGGCTACTTGATCTCGACGATATGTTGACAGTCTTGACTCTGTTGGATGAGCGACAGCTCCTGACAAGTATAAGCTTGTTCGTGGCCAGTGATCCGGACCGGATGCCTGCTGTGCGGCTGGTTGAGGGTGATCTGGCGATTCTTTGGACTAAATTGGACTATATAGCTGACATTCTGGGTTCAGTTAAGTCTGCAATGGATATTGGCCTGCACGCATCTAACATTCAGTCTGATAATATGAAGTCAGTGGTGTCGGCCATTTCTGAAATACGCGCGACGAGTGGGAAATACCCCGCGTCACTCTCACGTTCTCAAACTGCCAATCAAGTCTCCAACCACCGAGCCTTCAACCTTGCTGCACCTGGGGCTCTATTGGTGGACAATGTGAGCGAGGTCAGTGGTGTCGGCCAGCCGAGCGGCCTGGCGGTTACTGCGCTCGCTCAAGTGGAACCACAGCCTGGCTACTCAGGCCCCAGCGGCTCAAGAACCTGGGGCTCAGTCGTTTCTGAATCGGCTGGTCATAATGACTCGGACTATGATATCAACATGGCCCCTTTCACCGAGGTAATTACAAAGAAAAATGCGAAGCGGAAAAATCGGTCGCCGGGAGAAGTTGAACTTGTGGAATGGGGGGAGGCGGTTGCCTCTGAGGGGCGAAATACTAAGAAATTAAATTTGGGGGCGTCGGAAGTACTGAGTTATAGTGAAGCGGCCACTAGACCACACGCTGCTAGTGCCGTGGCGAACAAAGCTCCAAACGTGCGCCCCGC
>JAQIWG010006312.1:0-13439 GCA_034695025.1 Chamaedrilus cognettii | reverse complement strand
CACGCCCCCATGGACCGGAAACCCGCTGCGTTTCCCGTTCAGCCCCACAGGCGGCCCGGTCAAATGCCACGATGATACCGGGACTTGGGTCGCTACCCTGTAAACTGACACTGCCTCCATCCCTGTGGATAGGCGAGCTGATTGAGCGCAGCAGCAGCAGCAGCAGCAGCAGCAGCAACGGAGGTAACTGCTGAGAATCAGTATCATTAAGGGGGAAACGGGTCGAGGAAATCCCTGAAATAGGCCTACGTTGCTGTTTAGAAAATATTTCAGAACATTTATGACATTCAAAGGGGTTCGTTATTTTGTGTTGAAGATTCTACATTATGTCATATAGCGGGAGATGGAGGGAACTCCCCCCCCCCCCCATCCATTTATGGCTCGCTCCGCCAAATTCTGCAACCTTTTCCACTGCTGGCGGCCGCGAGGGGAAAGTTAGGATAATCCAGGGTTGAGATTAGGTTGCCGCCCAATGAGAACGCTTTGAGAAGCGGCGTGCGTTATCTGCTTATACAATGCAAGTGATAGGGAAATATAGGGAATGATTGAGTAGGGGAAATCAACGCTGCATCAGTGGGGTGTCATTATTGTTAAAATATGCTCGACGTTAGTGGCCGCTTCAGCCGTCATAAACTGGGGGGGGGGGGGGGGGGCCCCCCCCCCCCCCCCCCACAGCCCCTTGGCTAGGGAACAGGGATAGATGTTTCCTTTTCGATAGAAATTTACGAATAGGGAGGGGGGAGATGTTGACGAAAGTTTTTGAGGTCGTTTTTACCAGTGCTCTGTCCAGTTTTGAGGCCATTCTTGGCGCCTCTTGTCTGTGTTCGAACCATTGGGGGCTTTTAAGGAGACTCGAGAATTTTAAACAGGGAGGGCTTACGGAGGTGCGTGACTGAACAAAACAAGGGAAGCTCCGGGGGGGGGGCGGAGCTTGACCGGGGCTGGGAGGGGCTTAGCTTAAATCAAACTGTCATGGCTTGAAAACCAAACTCGAGGCGCTTATCCATCCAATTTCCCTCTCTCCCCTGGAACCGCCACTACTCGATGTGAGAGGGAGGGGGGGAGTATACTAACGTCGAGCCCGCAGTAGTACCGCGCGACCTTGCGGACCATTTCCAACGAAGTATTAATTACTGGTAGTTGACTTCGATAGGCCTACGCAGGCTACTGCTGCAGTAGTTCTCGATGGTTCGCTTAGGGCGCAGCGGTCACTTGTAGGCGATGATGGCAGTGTAGTGGGTCAGTGTGCATGTTTCGCGCTAACTCTTTCGATACGGTGTCAGAGATGACACCACGTGTCAGCGATGACATGTCAGCGATGAGAGTGTCAAAACTTTAAATGACATAGCAATGCGGCCGTAAGTTTATGTCGTTCATCCGGATCAAATCGTTATGGTAGTGTGGCGTGTAGATACTTATTACTGTAAACATACATTTTTGGTGCGTGTTATTTTGACGATTTTGCCGCTTAGAAATTTTGCTTCAGTTAATTGTTGCCTTTTGGAGGACTGCATTATAATCACACAGTTTATGCAGGCTGTATTTTGGGGCAAACATTTGTGCGCGTTTTGCCGATTCGTGAATTACCCAAAATTACATGCAAGTTAACATTTCATGTTTTGCAGTATTTATTGGTTATTGTTTTCGTTGTTTTTCACTTTAGATTATTTGATATCTACTACCACCAAAAAAATAAATTTATTACCGCTTTGACCTTTTTCCTTTTTAATATAATATTTAATATGGACCACTTTAGGGTGCAAAATATTTTGTAGCCTTTATGGACAATTTTAACTGGTCAAATTTGCCTTTGTATAAATATATTTTGTTGCACGGATTTGTGAATTAAGATACATTACAGCGCATGGAACCGCTAGGAGAGCCAATCGGACTTTATTGGTATCATTGTTCTGAGAGCGCCAGTGGTCCTCAGACCTGGAAATTTCTTCGGCAATAAGATTACCTTCCAGACGTAGCCTGTGATAGTTCTTCAATACTCCCATCGGACCGGGTAAAGAAAACTTTTAATAGCCAGCGAAATTTAAGTCAAATCTTAACGTAAATCTTATATATCATATACATCGAATTTTGACAAATCCATGCTATCAATCCAACGCATCAATCATCCAATATCATTTTTCACCGATCGGTAAATAAATCAAATTCGTCCACCGGTGTAGTCATAGCGTAACTCGCTCCTCGCCATAATTCAAAGTGACATAGATAGCATACAAGGAATGACAGTTTGACATTCATCTTCGAGAATAAATCAGAAAGTTTGATATATGTGAGGATTTAGTTTAGATTAGTCGAGACAACTTATCAGTTTTGATCGTTGACGGTTAATCATCCATAAATCTTGTCAGTCGAATCGGTTTCTTTCCTAAAAATCAGGGCTCGCATCGACGGGGGGGGGGGGGGGGTGGAGGGGGGGGGGTTGGGGGGTGTAGGATGCAGAGCTGTCACTTGTGCGTTTCTCACTCCTCACTCCTCACCGCGCCATACTATCCCTTGTGCACTAACCCGATGTAATACTAGAGGGCCAAACCGAGCCAGGCTACTTTGCATTCGCCTCTCTCAACGGATAAACTTACTAAACTCCGCTAACCTTCTCTTACATGTATTGAAATTACGCCATGTAACGAATTTTTACCAAAGTGCCTGATAAATTTTTTTAAATGACGAGTTTATGTTTAAAACATTATCGATTTGTTCAAGTCAAAATTGATGTCAAAAGAAAAATTAATCATTTGTTTAAGGCTGAGTCTGCTGAAAAAGGTCAGCGCTTTTCATCCAAGATTTTGTGTTCGCAAATTGTCAGACTTTCACCCCCTATAACCACGTTCTTAGATCCTATTTGCCCCCCTTCCCCTTCCCTCCCCCTCTCCCCCATCCGAAATAAACGTTACAACCGTCACAGAGCGCGTGGAGAGGTGATTCTTGACGCTGCGAGCATTAGGGACGACACTCGTGTGACTGTGTGATGGGAGCCCGTATACTCGTGTGACTGAGAGCCCGTATACTCGTGTGACTGAGAGCCCGTATACTCGTGTGACTGAGAGCCCGTATACTCGTGTGACTGAGAGCCCGTATACTCGTGTGACTGTGTGAGTGGTGCGGCATCCTTGACGGAGATGGCGTCTGCAAGTTGAGACTCTACGCGACACCTCGCGGCAGTAGACGCTGCTTCTGAACGATGAGCTGACAGACAATTTACTCGTTTAGACGCCACTACCAGCTACGCTAGTACTCCAGTGCATGACTGCCAGTCACTACTCGCCGCACTGCTATAAAGAGTGGTCGCGAAGTACTCTTGCCGGGTCGCTGTAGGCATAACTTAGTTAGAGAAGAGTCGTTTGAGATCGTGTCAGTTACTATCAGAGCAAGATGTATTGTCGAGTAGCTTACCCTGTTGCGTTCAACCATTGGTTTATTAATTATGGCCTAGTAAAGTAGTGAGCCTATTATAGTATCGACGATATGAACTAATTAGAAGTAGTTCAAAATTAAAAGTTATGTAAAATATGCAGTTCTCATAATAAAAGTTTACATTGCACTCTTAAGGTTACATTCCCGGTGTTATAGGCTATGAAATCCGTGAGTTCTATCATCGTTTGGTATCCAGAACCGGATTAAAGCGTGCAAATTCGACGAAACCCGTCGCACGTGTGGCAGCCTGTTAGGCGCCTAGGCTCAAGTCTTACTTACAATCCAGCAAACTGCAAAAATCTTAAAACCTATTTTTTTTAAACCACGCTATGTCAAATTAGTGCCGTTTCACCCTTTAATATCATGAAGATTAAAAATCGTCGTTGAACCTTTGAAAGTTCTTCAAGCATGTGTGTATTTTTGTAACAGCATCGAGCCTCACCAATGGATTTATTTCTTATTTGGCTGGGTCCTGCCGCTTGGCGAACTCTTGCAGTTAGAACACTATGTCATGTGTAGTAGAATAGAATGTACATGTACATGTAGGTTCTTCAGTATTCCTTAGTGCTTGAGAAGCAACCCTTTATGTCAGCGGCTCCGACCTGCGGCAGTAATAACGCGTCAGGCGTGAACATCAACTCCAACTTAACTCAAACGGATCGCTGTCGACGGACCACGCTGTGTGCCGCTGAACGACGTTATAAACAAGTTTCTTGTACTGCACGCGCCGTCTACGTAGGCCAACACGTATTTGTGTGTTACTGTGTCGCGCAATGGCGAGTCAGCTAATGCATGCGCGCAACGTTGCGGATGTGAAACAGACGACTTCCGGTGTGACTGCTGACGCCTAATGCTTCCTTTGTTCCCTCTTCCGCCCGCAGCCTATAGGCTATACATGCAGACTATAATAGCAGTAGGTCCCTAGGGATTTAAATAAGCCGAATATGCTATCGTAGGCGCCCAGTGTATTGTTACACGACGTGTGTAGGATGCTGAGTACAATATGACATGTTTCTGATCCTGCAATCGCTTCAAGCTGTAGCATGGTTTAGTACTTGTACGCAATAAACAAAAGGCGCCTAATTGATCCAGACATGATCCAGCCCATGATCCAGCCAGCCCTTGATCCAGCCAGCCCATGATCCAGCCAGCCCATGATCCAGCCAGCCCATGATCCAGTCAGCCCATGATCCAGACAGCCCATGATCCAGACAGCCCTTGATCCAGACAGCCCATGATCCAGCCAGCCCATGATCCAGCCAGCCCATGATCCAGACAGCCCATGATCCAGACAGCCCTTGATCCAGACAGCCCAAGATCCAGACAGCCCTTGATCCAGCCAGCCCATGATCCAGCCAGCTCTTGATCCAGCCAGCCCATGATCCAGCCAGCCCATGACCCAGCCAGCCCATGATCCACTCAGCCCATGATCCAGCCAGCCCATGAGCCAGCCAGCCCATGATCCAGACAGCCCTTGATCCAGACAGCCCATGATCCAGCCAGCCCATGATCCAGCCAGCCCTTGATCCAGCCAGCCCTTGGTCCAGCTAGCCCTTGATCCAGCCAGCCCCTGGTGCTGTTCCCTTGCAACAGCGGAGACGACGGAGTTTTGTCTGACGGAGACGTTCAACGCGACTTGCGCGGGCAGTGACGTCATCCTCGTGACATCAGCGAGCTACGGGCGCATGCGCGCGGGGCGCTGCGTGCGCGACGCGCTCAGCCTCGGTTGCTCCAATGATGTCACGGCGCAGCTGGACGCGCGCTGCTCGGGGCGGCGCTCATGCGAGCTCCCGGTGCGTGACCTCGTCGACCTGCGTCCGTGTCAGCGCGACTACGCGTCTTACCTCGAGGTGCTCTACACCTGCGTGCACGGTATGACATTGTGTACCCCCCTCAACTCCCCTCCCCCCCAGGGGTGCTCTATACCTGCGTGCACGGTATGACATTGTGCATCCCCCTCAACTCCCCTCCCCAACTTTACCTATTGCTGCAAGCCGTATACAATAGCGCAGTGAAGGCGGTGCGTGTTGGCTGGGCCTAATGCTACACGCTGTGTTGTGCTGTTCCACACATCGGTCATCTGTGAACACACACAACAATGACTCGATGCAGTGTTACCCTTCCCCCTCCCCTTCCCTCCCCCAGCTCAGTCTCTGATTGGTGCGCAGTGCTCGACCTGCGTGTGACGTCATGTCCGGCCGAGGGTCACGTGGTCGCCCCCGTGGTCTCAGGGGGCGCCCCCCTTACGGGGGGCTACGTCAGCAACTCTTTGTACGCGTCCTACGGGGCGCTGGGGCGCCGCGCGTGCCCCTGGGTGCTGCGCGCGCGCCCCGGCCAGCGCCTCGCGCTTACCCTCATCCTGCTCGACCCCCCCGCGTCGCCCCACGACCAGGGGGGCCCTGCCCCACCCTGCCCCACGGTGGGCAGCAGTCATCAACGCATCTTAATTAATTCAGTTTTTTTTATTTATGTTGTCAGATAGTACGCTAAACTAACCCTCCCTTCAGTGGAGAATCAGACTTATTATGGAGAGTAAATTTAGCTTGTTTCTCACATGCTGTGCGTTGTCCTATCAGTTGAGAGACTTCGTGGACGACATTCTTTGCTGGTTTTTGCTTATGTTTTATTTAGGCCTTATAAGCTATGTTCAATCCGGTTGTTTTTTGGTCTAATAACAAACATAAAGTTGATAAAAATTTTTGGCAAGTCGATCTCATTCATTCCTAATTTACTCCGCAGTAGTTTATTAGTAAAGAGACTCTACTGAGTCCCACTCACTCTGCACACAGCTCGTCGTGCTCGACTCGCTCGACCCTAGTCCCACAGAGGTGAGTGTGTGCGAGGAGCGGCGGTCACGTGAGCGTCACGTGCTCACGTCCCTCGGTCACGAGCTGACGGCCTTCACCTCGGACGCAGCCCCGCCCCTTTCCAGTCACGTGACAGCGCCCCGGCAGCAGCGTCGCTTTCTTCTGCAGTACACGGGTGAGCTCTACTACACTGATACAATACGTGTGTGTGGCGTGTATTGATGCATGTGTGTGGCGTGTATTGATGCGTATGTGTGGCACGTATTAATGCATGTATGTGGCCTGTATTGATGCGTGTGTATGGCGTGTATTGATGCGTGTGTGTGGCATGTATTGATACGTGTGTGTGGCGTGCATTGATGGTGTGTGGCACATATTGATGCCTGTATGTGGCGTGTATTGATGCGTATGTGTGGCACGTATTAATGCATGTATGTGGCCTGTATTGATGCGTGTGTATGGCGTGTATTGATGCGTGTGTGTGGCATGTATTGATACGTGTGTGTGGCGTGCATTGATGGTGTGTGGCACATATTGATGCCTGTATGTGGCGTGTATTGATGCGTGTGTGTGACATGAAGGGCTCATGACTTGCGCACACGATCTAGCGTAGCTTTACATCGCTCCACTTGCGTGCACCGATTCAGATGTTCCTCCACACTGATTCAATTTAATTCAAACATCCTAATAGCTGTGCTTCGCTAGCCTCGGCAAAGTCAGTGAAAAATATTATATGACATGTGTGCATTGTTGTGTGCTGGGCAGTGATTGGCTGTCCGCTGCTCGAGTTGAGCGACAATGTTTGGGTGAAGCCGATTGGTCCGTCAGGCGATGACGTCATGGTACACTGCAACGAGTCGCTCGAGACGTGGTACCTCAGCTGTCAGGGCGACCGCTGGGTCGGCGACCTCAGCAACTGTTCCTCGGGTCTGTCAACTCTAGGTCTACCTCTGTACGGTCTCTCACGAACAGCTAGCGTCTGTCTGATGCACCATACCCCACACAATACCTGCTTGCTACATCGTGGCTCACATATATAGGTGTCTGTCTTCAACATGTCCCACAGAGTCAATAGGCTGTGAATCAACTTGAGGCGAAGATTGAGTGTAGTATATGCCTATCCACTGTATCCATGTTGTTTGCACTGCTGCACACACTACACTCTCCAGCCGGCATGCAACGCTCCTCAAGCTCCAGTTCCATCCACTGACTTTATGAAACAACTCACGATCCACTTACCGTATGCAAATAGTTCAAGTTCAGGATTCTACAGGCAGCAATTTGACTTTTTGTAGCCTAACTTTTTGTAGCCGCTTGTTCACTTCACTCGTAATTAGGTTGTTAAATGATTTTGACGAAGTGCGTCTCTTTATTTCTATTGGTTGCAGCGCCAACCAATCAGAGCAGGAACGTTCAGATGCGACCGTCTCTCAGCTTCGTCACGCATGGTCAGACACATCACACTTCAGTACTCATCAGTTTTTCTTCTTCCTGCCTGCAGTCGTATAGTGCTACTGATTACAATGCATAGTGTATTGCAATGTGGAGCTGAAGGTTGGGAAGGAGAGAGGGAAGAAAACATTCAGAGAGGCAGCAGGCAATATAAGGAGCGATTTGAAGGAGCGAGGCATAAATAGAGAGATGGTAAAGAATCGGGAGTTATGAGAGTCTCATCGAAGGAAATGCCAATGCTGTTCTATATAGAACGGAATGTGAACGTAAAACGTAAATGATTATGATGCTTTTATTTGTCTCCAAATCTTCACTTCTAAGTTTCATTTAGATTTGTCAAGCTGCCTACGACACGCAGATGCTGGTACAGCGCAAAGGCATCTCTTTTATTTTCAAATGAGTCCAGTGTCTGTCTGTATGACTGTCTATCTATGTTCGATTTTCTTTACTTTCTTGATCAATTTGCTCAAATTTAGGCTTGCTATATCTACTCGGCAAGCATCACGGAAAAGGGTTTCAATTTCATCCATATTTTGAGTTTTTTGGATACTGAGCTTACTTCAAACTTTTTCTGTTAGTGGTGATGGGCTATGGCTAGTGGTGATACAGCTAGTGTAACACAGCTAATGTGATTCATCTAGTGTGATACAGTTATTATATAGTGGTGATGCAGTTATAGTGATGACGCAGCTAGACTTATGATACAGCTAGTATGATAGAACCAGTGTCACACAGCTGTGACTGCATGGTGCGCGCTGCTGCAGGGGTGGCGCTGGCGCTCGGCCTCGGTCTGCTGCTCGGTGTGCTCATCGCCCTCGCCACGCTGCTCAGCGCCTGCTGCGTCAAGTACTTGTAAGTACGGCCAAGTATTTATTCTTGCCGCGCCAAGTACCCGTGAGAAACACAGCGCTGATTTCTTTATCGAATCATTAACTTGACGTCAACTTCTCTACTGCACTCCACCCTAAGTGGATGATTATTTGTGGACTGTCGAATTTAAACCACCTTTGCAAGGGTGCACGAAGTGACTCGAAATCTTTGCCGCAGCCCGGATTCGAACTGACGCGCTGTCGAACCCGTAACCTGAGCTCTGCGACTTAGACCACTCGGCCACAACGCTTCGTCGGTCGTTCGCAACGTATCACATTAAATAATTGTGATAATAAATAATATTCCACTACTTAACATTAAGTATTTTAGTTGTTCTGAGAATCAGGCGTAAGGTTGCTACTAGGCGTAGCGTTAGCGCTGGGAGCTTGGGACTAAGCATGTATAGGCTTGGAGTGAACTAGGGCTGCTACTTGGTTGGGGCCGGTGCTACAGTGAAGCTATGTGCAGATGCGAGAGACGAAGTGGTCAGTGCGCAGTCAGCAAGCTGTCACGTGACCACTCTGACGTCACACGTCATGACGTCACACGCCATGACGTCACACGTCATGACGTCACGCACCATCACGTCACGCGCTGCCCTGCGCACCTTCAGCGCCATCTCATTGAGGAGGAGCGACTTTATCATCAGCATCAGCAGCAGCAGCAGCAGGGCAGCAGCAGCAGCAGGCAGACCCGGTGGCTGTCAGCCCTCGCGCTGCCGCCTCGCCCAGTCCATAGCGCGGAGAATGTGTACGTGAGCGGGGTGGGAGGACGAGGCGGGGACCGGGGGGCAGTGTGGGGTGGGGGCCAGGGGGCGCGCCTGACACTGCATCCTAGGGTGACGCCCCCACGGCCCTCCGACCAGTGGGTGCCCCCTGCCTGCGGGAGAGTGAGTAGTGTGGCGGGGGAGGACAAGGCCGTGCACGGTCCCTCTGAGGCCCTACTGCTCAGAGATCTCGACCTTGGGCGGGGTCAGGGGGACCACGATGCTGGGGGGGACCCAGAGCTCCCGGGGGGGCACTTGGTATCTGCATGGTCCGGGGGGTCAGCAGAGGGACCCATAAGCCTGGATAGAGAGGAGGTGGGGCGCACTGCCCCTGAACCCCCAGCAGAGGACTCTAATTACCCCCCCGGACTGAGGACCCCCGGGCACCCCCCTCACCCGATTCTGGTGTAGGCCTGATGGAGCTGACGCTTCATCGAACGGCGAGATCGACGTTAGACAACTCTTGAAGTAGTGGCTACATGTGACCCATTGTATCTAGTCATTTAAGCCCTGACAAACATTCCGTGACGGCTTTCGTTAGAATTCATTCATCAGATTGAGCTTAATGAAATCCAATAGGCGTAAGGTCTAGCTGATATCGCTTCTTTGATCTCGAGTCTTGAATCTTTGGTTTTTGCTTCGGTCTTTGTAAGTAAGAAGCAGCCGAAGTCTAATGCACAAAGGCTTAGTAGGCTATTCTCAACCATTGATAAAAGGTATTGAACGAACAGAATTCGTTAGTATAGCCTGTTATATAGACACAATGTTTTGCAATGGATGATGAAGAAAGTAGTTCACTTTGGACTTGAGGCTGGTGCCAGCAGGTGCTAGAACCTATAACTGAGCGCTACGGAGCTTCTATATTAAAGACTAGTCCCTTCATAGGCCTACCTTTCATATGCGACTTTCAAATACAAAACGTGAAAATTTTAACTTGTTAATTGAGCAAGGAAAAATTAAGCCAGATTGGCGTACCCACCATTACGAGTTAACCTCGAAGTGGCTCAATCGGCGGATTGTGTGACGTCGCGCTAGGCGTAGGAGATTGACAACGGTCACTCTCAACTCGCCGATTGACCAACTCGCGGTTAACTCGCCATAGTGGGCATGGGCCTTAGAGTCCACTGATTCAGGGCCATCTTTGTATGAATGGCAGCACATCCAGTTTTAACTCCTTCACTTCCATCCGATCCAAAGAGCACGCCAGGCGAGCACGCCTAGGCGAGCACACGAGGCGAGCACTCTAGGCGAGCATGTTGCTGCAGAAGCCCGTGACGGCGCGCTCGCCCAGACAACAGTCGCGGTAGATGTCGGGACTGTCAGCCATCTTGCCGCACAGGAAGCAGTCGCTGAAGGTCGCGTCAGCACGGCACAGCGCCGCGCGCGCGATCTGGTAGCGCGCCTGGGCGGGGGCCCCCGGAGGGCGAGGGCGCTGCACGGCTGGGGGGCGCTGTCGTGGACCCGGGGGGCGCTGCAAGACTACGCCCTGGGTGCGCGGGGCGGGACTCGGGGGGTGCGTCCGCGCAGGGGCTCCACCGCGGTGCTGGGGCGCTGCGTGCCCTCCATAGAACGGTGGATGCTGCGCGAGGCTCGTGACGTTATCAGGAGGGCGTGGCTTCGCTGCGACGCCTTGGCCGAGAGCGATGATTAACAGGAGGACAAGGAAGGAGAGGGAGGCGACGTCTAGCGAATGACGCTGAACACACAAGCGTACTCAGTGCTCAGTGCTCACAGACCATGCACAGTTACAGTACAAGATGTGAAGGACTGTTTACCGTGATTTCAAACCTGACAAATTTACAAGTCACAAAAATTTCTAGTCGTCCATAACCTTTACTGCAATATACTACAACACCTCAGCAGACTTTAATGTAATCGTCACTTGCGATTTACAAATTCACCTTGAATTAACAAATAATTATATAGCCTGTGTATTCGTACGAGAGAGTAATTGCAATGCAATATAATACAATATTTTGTTCTCTATGGCAAATAGCCTATAAAATTATAGGCGAGACAAAAATAAACACAATGTAGTGTAAATAACACAATGCACGGAATAGGAAAGAAACAGGCTTCTAAAACGCACATGTACGTATACGCCAATGCAGTCATTTTTGCGGGTGACCAGGATAGTTTGAGACTAAGCTGGCCTTCTAACTTCTGTAAATTATACCGTTAAGAACCTAAGAACTGGCAATAGCCTATATCAGTAACGTTAATGATTACTAATGACCTGCTACGCTTATTGAAAAAGCGTACTAATACGAAGCTCCACGGCCTTCTTACCATGGTGCTTTTGCGACGAGCCTCAAGGCGGAAGATTGCCGCTCGCCTGATCCTAGACTCTGGAACTTTCACCCCCGGGCACGTGACCGCGCAGATCTGTTATAAACTTATGATAGACAGGAGCCTCGAGCGCGATTTATCAGAACCAGTAAGTGTGATTATGAGTCTCTCAAACTGTAGCGGCGTAGCGGTATGGCATAGACTATAGAGCATAGTTACGCGAATACCGGTTGACGATAAAATAGTCGAATAAAACGAAGTCCATAAAAAGTGCATGTAGGATCTAAGTCTATAACTGTCTAAGCATAAGCATATGACGCTTAAGTCTAGACATATATGTATGCCCAAGACTACATGTATATTCTAAGTCCTAGAAGGCCTTTGCTACGGTTTTGCTAGCTTCAATCACGATACGCTTGTATACAGACTAGGCAGGATTGGTGGTAGACACACAGTCCATAATGTAGAGGCCTATAGCAGCGCGGACTTTAGCGCACGTACTCGCCATCGCCAGCAGCCCACGTGTCGCAACACGGAGCAGGCGCACGCCGCACTGCGAATGCAGAACGTCGGACAGTGGCGAGGTCGCAGTCACGTGACGAACACACGCAATCGCGTCGCATACGTCACAATCAACATACTGCGTGTCGCTAATGAACGACGCAATAGCGCGTCGCATCCGCTGCATCCCGGGCGTGAACTGTTCTGTAGCAGTGAAGCCTAATGTCCGGACGTCGCTCATTAGCGAGCTGATGAACGGACAGCGGCGTATCCTGCAGGACTGCGGACAGAGTGATTAGCGCGCCCTGCATGCGCGGGACATGGGCGAGACCGCGTGCATGGGAGCTGATCATTAGTCAGCATTCACACGTACACGTAGACATAGATTTTGCCAAGAAAAAAACGCAATGTCGGACCCAAGAAATGCGCAAATCATAAGAAACGCTGTCAGTCAAAACAAGACGGACCCTTGCAAAACTCCGAACAGGCAACTTTTCTTTAGGCTCCTGCTCACATACAAACACGCGATTGACCCACAGACCACCACAGACCCACCACATTGACCCATCACCGAGTGCAGTCCCCACTTTTGCGAAATAGGCGCACACGCAACCATACATCTCCTCAACCGCGCACAAATAAACGCAACACTCACACCCATGAATGTGTGTACAAACGCTGTGGGGGCAGCGGCCCTTCTGGTAACATAAGAACTGCGGCTGCATGCATGCATGGCTAGTCCCTGAGGCTGGACGCGGGGAATCTGGGCCCGACAATCGCGGGACTGGATGGGATCGCTACCACTACATGATGTCATGAACTATAATTGACTCCAATACATGGTTGACAACAAGAAGTAGGCCTAGTTGTCGCCAAAAATGTAGTTGACGCCAACAACTAGTCACTAGCTGACACTAGCAATTAGTTGACGTGATGCCAACAAAACATAGGCTACATGTAGACCTATCAGGCTTTGAATGAGGCTTTGAGTAGGGCCGGCGTTAAGCCCTACCCCCCCCTCCACGGGGGGGGGGGGGGCAAGGTGCTGGATGTCCCACTGTAGGGAGAATTTTATTTGGAATAATAATTTTGGGCTAAAGTTTTGTTTCGGCCTGTTTGTCAGAAATCTGGAAGGACTACGCCTATAGGCCTAATGTACATGTAGCTGTTGGCGCACATTCTCGGGAGGGAGGGGGGAGGGGGGTGGAGGCCAGAGTACCATAACGCTCAGAGTACTCCCCCCCCCCCCGGGGGCTTAACGCCCCTTGAGGGGGGAGGGCAAGGCGCTGGATGGGCTCACTGGTGTGAGAAGCATTTAATTAGCG
>JAQIWG010006311.1:0-13440 GCA_034695025.1 Chamaedrilus cognettii | reverse complement strand
CCCTCCCACCCACAAAGTAGCCCCCCTGGTACTGGGGCACGAGAGAGGTTCGAATACGGTCGACTGATCGGCGATCTATCGCCGAATTCGCCCCCTTGTGCCGCCAGTACATACAGTAGCATTATGGTTAGCATCCTTTAGAAAGTAAACAAAGGGCTAAGATCCAAGTTGTTAAAAGTGGGTTTAAAGTCTACAAAACCACCCCAAAAGTTTTCACAGTCTAGTAAAACCCCTAATAAAACGTTTAGGCAGGTTAGAAAGATTAGATTTAAGAGAAATTGGGAGGATTTTCAATATATATTTAATAGTAAATAGAGAGAATTTAAAAAACCGTCCGTTTCCGTTTAGTCTGCTATAGTCCGTTTTTTCGTTTAGTCTTATAACAGCTAATAGCCTAGAGCAACACTAGACAAGCCTTATTTAATCATAGTCTAAACTTCAAACTACTTTGAACGACAAAGTCTGACAATAGAATTTGTTTTATAATACTATTGGGAGCCGAGTTCGACGAACGCAGATTCGCGTGCGTTGTTTGTTGGCTGTGACGTTCTCGTCACGTCATTGGTCGGTGCCGTTGCTCACACACGCACGCGAGGTGAGACAACAGCAGCTATAGATAACGTCTGGCAGCCCGACAGCTTGGTGCGTCGCTTATCAGTTCAACTTCATTACGTTATCAACGGCCAAGCTATGATAGTGATGCGTCTTGCCTAGAACGACAGGTAGGTTTTGAGCGCTCGAGTTGGATTATGATAGTACAAGCTTAGATATATTGTATCGGTAACTGAATTGACGTTAGGCCGAGACTATACATGTTTTCGGCCTACAGAGTTGACCATATTGTGTTGACGTAGTGCACTGATTTGCAGTCTGTGTTGTACTTGATATGGATGTTTAGGATGGATGTGTGAAGAAATCGATTGTCAGTAATATTGGACAACAATGCGGGTTATCTTAATTAATTTGATCGAGTTGACTAGAGCGACCGTTTTTGCTTCCGATCCTCTTGGACATAACCGACCAGAAACAAGTCGTATAGAAAAATCTCAAAATCTATCCGAAATCTCATTCGAAAAAAAGAAATCAAAATCTATCCCGAAAAAAGTCCCATAGAAAAATCCAAAAATCTATCCAAAAAATCTAAAAACTATCACAAAATAAAGTCCTATGGATCAACATTTTGTGTTACCTTGGCCTACCCTGAAATTTGATTTTGTGTTTGAATTTCTTTTGGTTATGCTCAAACAAACAACATCGTTGACACTGCTCACCTGACCAGCAAACTATTTCTTCAAGCAGCTGATTGGGCTACGGCCGGTATGTAGAGAAAGTTGAGCTGTAGGCTATGGGCGCTGTTATGTCATTTTGTTATGCAGTTGATTGTGTTCAGAAGCTGAATTTGGAAGTCTAGCTTTGTCAGGTCCTTTGTTCTTGTGTTATTTTGAATTTGATTTTGGACACCATCTTATCACGGCCGTCCCTAGTACAAGAACAAAATTTTATTGATCATTGATTGATTGATATTAGCGTAATTCTAATACAGTTTTTAGGCCAACCTTTAAAACAAACATTGCTAAAATATTATTATGCAAATTTTTCTAGTTTTCCAACGATGTTTCTTAAAATATTTCCATATTAATATTACCTTAGTTCCTTACCCCTTCCTCGCTGTTTCAGAAATGTCTTTGGATCCTAGCAAACTGACGGACGACTCGGAGATGGGCGGAGTGGGGAGCGGAGCCACGTGTGTCCGATACGTGCCCACCGATGAGTCAGGGGGCGGGGCGACGAGCAGCGGGGGCGGGGGCGGGGCGCTGCGGAGTGAGCCCAGGCCCGCACAGATGAATGGACAGAAGAAGGCAGCGCCGCAGAAAAAGCTTGACAGCTGGCACATGTGCATCAGATATATCCTCGTCCTCGGCAACTGCATCTTCTTTGTACATATTTTCTACTTTGTACTTGCACGGATAAATATAGTAGTTTGGGCATCAGATGGCGTCACCGTTTTTTGCATTGGTGCCAATTTGATCCGAGATCGGCCTGGTTTCTTTCCAGCCCCCCTTTTGCATTCAATACTAAAAAATAAAGCATTACTGCACAAGTAGAATAGTACTCGTAAATAGAGCCAAGTAAAATGTTAAAAGCACGACTGCCTTGCTGAAATATAGATCACTGGCAAATAATGTTGATTGAGTGACAAAATAAATTTAATAGGCTCTAAAATTCTGTGGGTCATAGAAACGAATTATATACTCCATGATTGAGATGATGTCGTAAAATCTCAAGTAATCTTTCCGCGATATAATATTATTATTATTGCTTTAAGGTCAAGGTTGGTCTATCAATGTGAAGGATTTTCCTTCCAGCTTTTTCATTCAATTTACTAGCACAGCGGTGTTTTGTGCAAATGATTGTTTATCATTCATTGGATCTGCTGCGCTAATGTTTAGCGGGCAGGCCACTGCGTCGCCTTGACCTTCAGCGCTCTATGATTGATGACTGCACACAACGATCAGGAACAACAATTAGTGTAGTGCCGCTCTGTGTGCGCGGTTGTTGCAGTTACTGGGTTGCACCGTTATCGGCCTTGGCATCTACGTGGTTGTGGACAAAGTCAACTTGGTGTCCGGACTGTTTGGCATTCGCTTGGTCGCTCCGGCGTCGTACCTCATCATAGCGGCGGGTTGCATCGTGTTCATCATCTCCTTCATCGGCTGCTTCGGATCGCTGTTTGAGAGCAAATCGGCGCTCATCCTGGTAGGCCTAAGTGTCGCAATTGTTGGTTATAGTTTCAGATTAATATTGTGGGCTGTTTTTCGGTTTCAATCAATCGATCGTTTATTTTGCGTATTGTTTGCAGAACAGGCAATACAGTAGTGACATATGACAACTTGTAGACAAAAAAGATAAAAACGGATATATAGACACTCACAAATCTAACAAAATAAGGTCATTTCTGGTAGTCCTAGCCCGATTTGATTCTGTTTCTTAATTTAATTGCTCCATTTAACAATTATGGTTAATGCCACTTTAGCGGGCATAGAATTCCTTACCGTGAAGTGATCTTTTTTTGAATGAATTGCTGTATCAAAAATGATAGTGAGTACGTTGCTCGGTTAGACAATATCAGGTTTGTTTGCATTGGATAACAGCTGTTGTGGACTAATTTAATTTGGATGATAGACTGAGCTGAGCTATGTGAAAAAATTAACGTAATTTAAAATAGACGGTTAAATTTAAACAATTCGCCACAAATGACTATTTTTAACGAGTCATTATCTGAATGGTCGCATTCACAAATATAACGCCATACCGTCCTCAATTTGATGGTCGTGAGAGAAAGAGCAATACGCAACTTTTAATATGCGAATGGACGTTGCTGACATAAAACTCTGCATTTGTGCGATTGCTTGGAATGAATCCATCACGGGTTGATCACCCTGCGTGAATTATGCTTCTTTTAGCTCCTGCGTCTTGAGTTCCATCTCTTTCCTTCAAGTCTGCGTAATGTATGGGACCCTTGAGTCCTGCGCTCAAGTGCCCATCCATTCCACCTACAGAGGCTATTTGGGTCTGTTGGAAAGAGCCATTGATGATCAAGTTCTTAACTGTCGCTTTAATCTGTTCAGCGTTGTCAGCATTCTGCTAGATAAAAGTTTGTGGTTAATTTTTTTGGTGGTTGTAAATTTGCGTAAGAAAATTAATTCGAGGATTTGATCAAAATATCAGTGTTGGATTATGTTTTATATACATGTAAAGACGAGGCTTGTTTCACTCAGACCTGTTTTTTCTACAAGCTGTAACAATGTTTCAGTTGACACCTCCCCCGTTGTGGTCAGTGGTAGTTGTAGTTCAGGAAACTCAGGCAGGAAGAAACTGAGAGCTTAGAAGTAACAGAAATAGAATAATATTTATAGAGGCCATTCCAATATTTAACTTTTTCCTTCATTGTATCCAGAAATTACATATCCTAATGGTTGTGGTCAAGTAGCTTTCACGTGGGAGGCTGACCGTCTGTAGGCCTATAATGACTACAGCCGCCCACTGGATCCAGTGCGCATGCGCAGTCATTCCGGTTTGACACGAGATATCCCTAATCCATAATAGCGCAGGATAGCCCGTCAGAGTCTAATGGACTTCTGCTAATCTGTGCCCGACGCAGCTGTCGCTAGCACAGACAGAGAGAGGGCAGCACGCAGCGAGCACTCAGCGCTCGTCACGCTGCTCCCAGCTGATGACGTTGTCTCCGCTGTGATCAGCTCCTGGTTTTTGGCGAATTGTTGTCAAAAACAGCTCAGCCTATAGTGGAATGCCTTGTGCGTCGATAAATATGATGATATGATCGATAGATACGATTTTGTTTTGTGTGCTGAGTATAATTATAACGTTCTAGTCTCTGGTAAAAACGTGGCCTGATGATTTGACAGAGATGAGCATTATATTCTGGTTATGTAGGCTATAATAATTGTTATATCCTTAATTTTTTTAGTCCCTGTAGTTTTGAAAAACTACAGACTTTAATGGATTATTGTACAAAAGGTTACTAGCTTATAAAACAGATGCCGAACGACAAAGATTAGATTCAAAAAACAATAGAAATTAATACAACTTCCAGAGCTTTCAGAAAGATTAAATAGTTATCCATGTTAATTAACACACGACGGATTTAGCATTAGTATCATTATAATAAGATAAAACCAAGCACTATGCATAAAGTTTCTTTGTTATGAGACGAATCGTGGTGCGGAATCCTGTTAACGTTTTATAGGAAACCAGTCAGGATTGATGATGCCTCCGAATTCAGTTTCAGTAATTGAGTTTTCTCTTGTTGGAATCTGGTCGTGTGTAACAGTCTGCCTGACCGCTGACGAAAGGCCATGATTCATTTAGAGCAAATTAGATATTTTTGCAAGAGACATGGCGAGGGATTGAGATTGTCACAGGCCAACTTGGTAGCCTTATTGAATAGTATTGAAATTGTTTGAGCACATTTTATTCTAGTTTTTGTTTGTATACAAAATTGTCAATAATTATTGACCTAGTAAATATAGAAAATGACTTAATTTTTTTTTTAAAGTAGGTCTATAAAATTTAGCGCGCCGCTATAACACCGGTAGTAAATATATTAAGATGATAGAATACAGAGGGTCGCTCCAGTTTATTGCGTAGTTCGCAATGTTAATTTCCGTTGCTAACAAACTTATTTTTATGTTTCACTTTTTTATGGACATCCCGGTTTGTAGTTTTTATAGACTAATTTTAAATCGTTGTTGCTTCAAGGAATTACCATAACTGCGTAAGTAAGCCGTTTACAATTTATTTGCTATATATCGCGCGAATGCGACTCACACTACGCAATATTTATGGTAAAAATTTTAATTATATTATCATTTTAATGTCGTTGTGTTGTTTAGTATTCCACTGCACTTGGTTTGGTGCTGCTTCTCTCCTGTCTGGGCTTCATTTTGGCGATCGTGTTCAGAGGAAAGGTGAATTCAACACTAGGCTGTTTTTTGATGCTTAATTGAAGTAAGCGATGATTTTGTGAAGACACACACGGTTTCAACATTGTCTACTATATTCCTGTAACGTAGCGCTGTTTAGCATCGTCGTCTATTTTTGTAAAGCATTGTCACCGGACAATGTTTCACGTTGTCCACTCTCTTGACAAAATCCTTCGCTTTTGCATGCATTTTTTCAAATCGAGAATTGCATTGATCAAACTACTAAATAAACTTGCTCTTCTTCCACCATCATCCATCCATCGAGCCTGCCTATCCCAAATTTGGCATCCATCTTTATCCGGTAGGACCGGCACTCATCCCGGCATCCACAGCTATCAGCGGTGGGCAACATAATGCAGTGATCGCTGTCTGGTCTCAGGTCAACGACCAGATTCGTGAGTACATGCGAAGGACCATCCAGCTCGACTATGGAGTGAACCTGGAGACCGACTGGAACCGAATGGTAACCGATGCTTGGGATGGAGCTCAGCACAAGGTTCGCTCTCATATGCTATTTATCGCTTTATCTTTTGGTCAGTGGCTGTATGCCCTTCTTGTTTAAGTCCTCTTTACTTATGAAAACCTCTTTTCAACTTTATCTCTGGGCTTCGA
Organism: Chamaedrilus cognettii; assembly: GCA_034695025.1. Classification (NCBI taxonomy): domain Eukaryota; kingdom Metazoa; phylum Annelida; class Clitellata; order Enchytraeida; family Enchytraeidae; genus Chamaedrilus; species Chamaedrilus cognettii. The sequence goes on along the minus strand of JAQIWG010006311.1, from coordinate 7,324 downwards.
CTGATTAGTATTTGACTCATATAATATATTTTAGTGCATCGCTGATTTTAGTTTCTAAATTTGTATGAATTGTTTCATTCATTATCATTGTTCTCTACATTGTGTCTTAGCTTGTCATGTTCGTTAAGCAATTTTTTCAAAGAGTGCGCTTTTAATGCTTAGCAGCCATATGAAAGCCATTTGGAGCCAAGGGATCAGAGACACACAGCCTTGTAGACTTTAATATATTATGTGTGTGCTGTTGTGTTGCAGTGGTACTGCTGTGCGGTGGACCAAGAGGGCTGGAATGTTTATCGAGCGTCCGAGTGGTACAAAATTGAACCGTCTGTCACAGGTCTTCGGCAGATTCTAATTATTTGTTTTACTGTGTTTTGATTTTTTTTAAACAAGCAATACTCTTTCACCTTCGTTCTTACATAATAATGTCAACAAAGATTATGGGGCCATAATATATGACCATAACTGTACTGTTTTAACAATAGGTAATAGTTGTTATTAATTTTTAAAGGTCTGTTTAAAAAATACTACTTGTGTTTAAGCATTGTTGGTAAGTTTTGTGAAAAATAAAAAAGTTTGCATTCACAATTTTTTTTCTTGTATGATTTAGCCTATGATAACTAACGCCCGCATGTGCAATTTGAAACAGCAAACGAATTTCTATATATAGAACAATTTTTTGTTTTTCTTATTTTGGGGTTAGCTTGGTTTAGGGGTAGGTTAAATAAAAATCTATTAATAGCATTACTGCTCTATTCGTTTGATTTTCAAAACTCGCCGTCCGCATGTAAATGTATTGTACTTTACATGTAGATGTGATCAAACCGATGGTCCCTAGAAGCTGCTGTGAGCGTGACCAGTACAACCAATACGTGAGCGTGGAGAAGTGTCAGCTGAACCCTGACGGGCCGCCAGCCATTCAGAACTCTAACGTCAACACGGCGCTCTTCTACGGGGTCCATTCACAATTCTATCATCTGTTTTATTTAAGGCAAAAATTTCATTTAAGTAGGCCTACTCATTAAGCTGCAATCAAGTAGGCATATGTGGTCAGTAGGCTACTTATGACATGCATTTTGAAATATTTGTGTGTCGTTTGTATTGATCAGACATGATAAATAGTCTAACAGAGACTATAGAAAGATATAATTGATTTTTATTATTTGCTGAAAGTTCCAAAAACGTCTGAAGTCATTTGAACTACAGCATGTATTGTATCTGTTTTTGAAAGATTAATGCGTGGACTAACGCCCCCTGTCAAGGCGCCAAGCTGGCGCCTTGACCTTTACATGACAATGCAAATTGGCGAAATGGTGCAATTTAGCCTGAATATTAGGATTATCATCAGTGATGCCATTCCTAGAGATATATCCCCAGATTTATGAATATTTAAAAAGATCTATGATCTGGGTATGGATATTTTTTTCTGTCCAAATTACATCCCTAGATCTGGGGACATTTCTGATAGACGTAGCATAGATTTTCCACTTAGTGTCATTAAGAAATAATCGAATTTGGATGTGCAGCGGCACATTGATGTTGGCACAACTGCCCCAAATTTATTATTATTTATTTAGACAATATGAGAAAATAGCATTACAGTCTGGCTTTCTGCTAATTTGGTTGGAATCAAATTTTCTAAGAAGTTGTGTACAGGACCGTTTTTATGCTAATACATTCATATGCTAGGCTACTAACATGCATGCCTGCAAGCCACTGGTTATTAACTTTGGCAATTTTGCGTTGTTGTGTAGGGCTGTTTTGAAGCCGGAAAGAAGGTACTGTATGAGATCGCCGGGTACTTGATCGGCATTGGCGTCGCGCTGACAATTCTTGTCGTATGTAGCCTACTCTTGATATGCCATAATACAGTAATACATATTGAGAACAATGACGTTGTACTGTTGCAATGTTACAGTGTACTGTTATTATGCTGTACGTTCTTTGATGACGGCATGAAAACGTTAACAGCAATTTTTCCGATGAACATCATGTCTCTCGTTGTCTTTTGCGAAATTGCACCCAATTTGTACGAGCTGATCCATTGTTGGTGCTATTTGTTTAATTAATTGAAACATAGTTAATTTTTAAAGGGTTTTGGCGAAATCTTATGTGAAGCAAACAATTCGGCGCTGGACGCCGAAACGGACTCTAAACTCAGTGCTATGATTATTAATAATATTAATATTCATGCTGAATATTTTATTTTATTGTAAAGAAGTTGAAAATCAAAACTCAATGCTACATGTAATAAGTTGAGTGCAATATAGACTGAATTTTTTGCGATCAATTTTTTTTCCTATATTTAATTTTTTTAATTGTTTCATATTATCATAGAGATAAAAGATAGACATAAGACATAAGAAATAAATAGAAAAAAATGTCTACTAGACAACAATTATTTTAATGGCTCAAACTCTGACTACCAGGGTATAACTCTAACGAGAATAAGCATAATATCATTGGACTACGCAATACAAAATTTTAACATCCAGGTAGACGAATTTGAAAAAATGTCATAACTATTGTGGCTCAGTGGAACATTTTAAGACTACGGACAGTGTGATTGAAGAATGTTGGGGCGATTGATGGACCCCAATCCAGATACAAACAGTAGGTTTGTATCTGGCTTCGATTTCATTTGCGGTTTAGGTTAAGCCTAGTTTAGTTAAGCCATGTTCTGACACTTTAAGACTTGTTATGCTTATTTTTTGTGTGCGTCCAGATAGCGGGATTAGTTCTAGCAGTGATGCTCGCCAGAAAGGTCTAAGATGTACCAGCCTGACGATTGGAAACAAACGAATGGTGAATGCTTCGCGTCCAACTTGAACACAACCGGACTCTTGCAGATATTTTTGTGTGCATTGCTTTCTACGCTAAAAAGCTTTGATGCCCTAAGTTTTCTGTAGGGCCTACCTTTCTGTATTATACACCCTCAAGCTTTGAAGTTGTGCCCTTTGTGATCATCGTCACACAGCGGCGACCAGTGCTGTAGTTCTAAAAACACTGGCTATACTCTCATGGGCACCACCATGGAGCTATTAATGCTCTTATTTTAAGTTTTTTTGGGAACCACGCACGTTTTTCGACCTCATTGTAACTATGGGGCTCTGGGGAGGTAAAGATGACAGCTTTTGGGGTCCAAAAAATTGGAACCATACATGGAGTTAAATAAATATCGAATCTAGTGTTACGCACTAAGCGTATCCAATGATAAATTATGGATATAGGCTCTGCATCACTGTAACATAGTGGGTGTAGGCTACACGTTAGCCTACACCCAGGTACATGATTGGATAACAGGATAAGAAACAAAATGTATCAGCCATCTCCAAAAAATAGTGGGTATGCAGCCCGTGTATACATATCCTTGCCTACAGCACTGGCTGCGACACTTGATGATATTTTTGATGTGCTTCTTTTCAAGTAATCAACACTTGCTTGATGCGCGAGTAGTTACGTCTATTTGCCATTCCAGTCGTCATGACTCTGACTAGAGGCATCTAGAGATGATGTTCCCGCATGACTGTATGCCATTTTTTGTGCTTGCTTTTTCCCATGGATTACAACAGTTCAAAGTAGATACGCTTTAAAGGTTAATTTTAACGATCATTCAATGGTGATAGCGCATAACTCAACTATTAAAATTAATAGCCTTTTTGTCATCTATTCAGATAAATGTGCAATTTTACATATTTAATATGGGTTATATACACGCTTTGGTTTCCTGGTTAGGGCGCTACAGCTGGGCTTCTTCGGCTAGGGACACCAAGAGGCAAAACATGTCAATGCATGTGCGATAGGTGTGGGGGTGGTATACATGTGTGACAGGTGGGGGAGGGGGGGGTGATTAGCTGTTAGGACATCATACTTCAACTATTTATTATGTGTTCCATTTTTGATTTTGTATGTCATTAAAACTATGCCACACATATTTACCCTTGGGGATGCCTTGAAGAAGTTAAAAAGAAAAAGAAAATTTTAGATCAAGTGGCCCCTAGTTGTTCATGTGAAAACAAAATGTCATGTTCAGTGGTTGTGAACTCGTGATCCTATTCCTATAGCAGGAAAATGTTTGAACTGAACTTTGAAGTAAAGAAGGGGGCTTCACTCCATTCTGTATTTCACACAACTGTTTTATGCCAGATTTAATAGCTATTTCAAACATTCCACTCAAAAAGACTTTTATGTATTTAAACATTTGTTGAATAGAGTTAATTTGTAAATGTAACTGTTATATATGACAGGGTTGTAGTAGCATTTTGTTTAAAGACTTCTACATCGTTAAGAAAAGTGAAATAGAACTATTATCTTTAATATTGAATTGGTTGCCTTTAAAACTGCGAGCAAAATGTCAAACTGACGAGTGAAAAATGAAGGCTGGAATGTTAACATTTTATATTAGTTTAAAACGTTTTTAAAAGTTAACAAAATTTTATCGCCGGTCTCACTGATATTTTATGCGCATAATACGTGTTCGAACACAACGCTTGTAATTAATTAAAAACAGACAATGAATTTCTTTCCAATATAAATTCTTACAGTCGTTAATCATATACATACAGAAGAACTTGACTAATAATTAGTCAAGTACTATGTTCCAAATACCTCAAAGTTGATCGACACACATACACGTAACAGAAAAAATTACTAACGCCAAACCAATAATGACCATCATGCTTGAACGTCAATGGATCTGGTATTATTACACTGGGTGTATTGGAATCATGTTATTCAATTTTATGGACCACAGATGGTTTCATGTTCAGAGAAAATTGAAAAAAGACAAATTTCTACACTTCGCAATGAACATCAATATGACAACACATACGGACAACAAATCAACCTCAAACTTAGCTTAGAATAATCCAATTCACGCCTATATACACTTGTCCAAACGGTGGAATTAAAAAACCAGTTGAAACGTACCCGACGGTCCCGCTACACAAAACTGAAGTAAAAACCCTAAAACGCTATTAAATCTCTCTTCCTCCTCACGCCATACAATGCTACGGCAATTAGCGGCCATTGCAGAATACTTGTCAACAAATACAACTACTGTACATTTAGTAAAAGGAACATAAGGATAGTAAATCTGATGTTTAGAAGTGTTTGCTGCAATGTTTGAGGGACGCGTGTACAATCTTCAATCAGTTAATTGTCGCTGCTAGTTAACTGTTGCGCACACGCGGCATGCATCTATAGAATGTCACAGGGCTAAGGTCCACAGTTCCACGCCAATATTGAAACGAGATAGCTGCTCTACTGCACTGAACAAACTGTACGACACTCCGCTTGCTCTGCAACAAAAAAAATTCCATCATCAGAACAGAACATCGCCTTTAGAAATAACAAAATGTGTCTTTTTCCAATGCATCACTCTGTCACTGATTCAAGAAATGCTATGTCGTGAAGAAGATAGATCTATTTTAACAGTATTGAAAAATTACCGCACAAAGCCGTTTTGGTTTTGTTCGTTTCGTAGCTAGTGTTTTATTTATTACGTTCCATACCATACTTGGGTCCACCAACTAGTCTAAAAAAAATGTCGCTATATTTTCGCATACACACTGACAGAACTTGACGATTAACTTTAGCATCCAACAATTGGCATAAGACATAATACACAATCCAAAGATATGCATAGCTACAACACACGATGTCCTACGATATGAATGAGACTGAATAGATGTAAGCCTACCAGCGGCTGTAGGGGTGATAGCCCCCAGCAGCCCCGTAGCCCCCAGCCCCCCCTCCCTGAGCCGGAGCTCCACGCTTCGCCTTGCCATACGCTGCAATACAAAGTCTGCGATTTCACACACGCGTTGAATCCAAGCTAATATAGATAAAGGGCCATCAAACACATTCTGCATCCATTTCAATATGCAATGAATTTCAGCGGAAAATCAACCCAACGATGGAGCAGCAACCTTCTTCAGGTATTTCAATTCAGACAAATGTTCAAGAAATTACAAACATCAAAAGCACATCCATTAAGACTTCACACTCTCAATGCGTTAATTTAGTTTCAGATCCAACACCACTCCAAGAGACATGAAAGCAAAGTTAAAATGATCCTAAAATAACTGATTATAGAAGATTCTAGATAGAATTAAGGGCGACAAGAAGCATGTTTAGTCTACCTGATGCGTCTCCACCCTGCTGCCAGCCGCCGCTATAGTCATAGCCTGCAACACACCCAGAACACAACTATGCACTATACATAGGTAACTCTTCAACAGCCGAACGTCTAGAATTCGACGCCGGCGCATTGTGTCCTGAAAGTCGATTCCTAGAGACAGGCCTACAGTGTGATCTGTTGCGAACATCGATTCTGAGCGATAGGAAACAAATGCATATGACTCTAGTCAACGGCCTGACTTGAAGTTGAATGAAAATAATCGCTTAGCTTACAATTACAATTCGTTAGATATCACTGCATCTACTGGACTTTCCTGCTAATTTTTAGCTTCAGTATTGGCTATGCTGTAGTCTAAAAAACATTGTTGAACACTGACACAAAAAATTCAAATTCGAAACGTGTGGGTTTTATGAGGCATCTAACAGTTTACATAGTCGGTTTTAAACAGCATACTAACCGTTATCATTAGAAAATGTTAAAGAGTTAATCATGATCCATTGCGAGACTACTGTCATCCTCCTCTATACCATCAACGCAAACAAACATTTCAGAAGGTACCTCCTAGTCAGCCTATTCTAAGGACACTTCTGGTGAAATAAAATACAAGGTTACAATAATTCATGGTTGGAGGTTTGCCTCAGATATCGGTCTTTCCACATGACAGTTCAGAAAGACTAATCATTAGACATCATTGGCAATACAACATCTTGATTAACTGAAAACTTTCACAACACAGAAACAAAAAAAATTGTTACATTCTATCAAGTAGGATCCTGTCTATCGTCCAATCTTGTGTGCCTACAAAAATGGCAGCGTAATCGTTCCAAAATGTCTGCCATTTATACTCAATATCTAAACAAATCCATAGAAATGCGAAAATTTCTCCTAACAAAACGTAGATCATCCTACCGCCATATGCCCCAGCTGCGGGGGCGGGGGCTCCATACGCCGATTGATCATACCCACCCCCCCAACTCGGCTGCGCCGCCGGGGCCCCGTAGGCCTCGTAACCTGTTGGTGCGGGAGCCCCATAGCCCCCCCCCCCCCCTGTCCCGTCCCTAGGTCCCTACTTCGAATAGCTGATTTACATGTAAGTCTAACTGGTGATGCATTAGTAGGCTACTGGTAAACATTAGTAGGCTACTGGTAAACATTAGTAGGCTACTGGTAAACATTAGTAGGCTA
>JAQIWG010006310.1:0-13440 GCA_034695025.1 Chamaedrilus cognettii | reverse complement strand
GGGGCTAATGATTTATGCATGACATTATAGCTCAGCTACAGGGACAACCGGTGTCGCCGGCTTAGCTTAAGGTTAGCGCTAGCCTCAGCCTACTGCTTTTGGTACATTTGTAGCTATTGGTTATATTATACTGCTTTGAATGCGCAATAATGCGCGCTGACTGTGATTAACATAGTCCACCACTGTTGGCGAGCTTGTATCGTATTTAAATAATTGTCTGACACCTGATGATGATGACGTTGCATGAATGCGCGTCTTGAGTTAAGATCATAAGAGATTATAACCTTTTAGACATGTCTGTACAGTTAAAGCGGTCTTCTTGCAGATTCGCAAAGTATGCTTTGGGCGGCCACGTAACTGCCCAAGTAACTTAAGTGCTGATGTCAGCAAAATATAGGCCTATATATGGTGCACACAGGGACGACGGATGACTTGAAGCCTATTTAAGTTGCACGCCTAAATTCATACGGATAGATCGAATCGAAACACACACAATAAGATATAGTTGGTAGGATCTAACTATAACTATAATACATTTACATGTAGCAAAGATATTTACTAGCAGAGGATATGCCTAAGCGAGGCTTCTTGTACATATAGGCTAAACCAGATAAAGATAATCGTGACTTAAGACTATTAGGATCTAGGTGCACGTCAGCACTTCGTCAAGATTCGGTTGAACGCGTCAGCGACATCAAGCCTCAGCTCGGCAGTGCAGCACTTCGTGACGATCACGCCGCAGTAGGCCTACCGCTAATGGAGGACAAAAACCTACGCAAGATGAAGCAGTACATCGAACAAGTAGCGCATAATCTTCTACTGAAGTGGCGCATTAGATATTCTAAACTTCGCGTTGTCTACGGCAGTTCCTACATCGAAGGTACTGATCAAAATTTCGACATCATGTTCGTAGTAGAGCTTCCCGTCGTTGATCAGTCGCATTTTGCTGTATATCCGATAGCGGGCTTCCCAGAGTTTTTCTATTTGAGCCCTCAAGAAGTAAATATTAGCACGATTTCAAGTGAAATATTTCGGAGCGATTGCTGTCTTGATGTGCATAACAATATCGACCCTGAAGTCACCATGCAAAGACTCGCCAGTGATATTTCGGCGATCGTCACTGAGGTTATGAAGGATAAGGCAGTGTTGCCACCCCGGCCTTTCAACGGACCTGCAGCTGTTCGCATGATGGTGAAAAATCTTAGCGAAGTCCAGGGATGCGGTTCGGCTCAAATACCAGTAGAACAGAGACCTTTCACGGTAGATATCACGTTCGCTTACAAGGTTGAGGTTAAGGTGAATGGGGAGACGGAGTGGCCAATGTTCGTTCCCAAGTTGTCCGATATAAGTAGCGCGCCCGCCGCTTCAATTTCAGCGTGGAGACGTTCGATTTCCTAGATCGAAATGAAAAAGAGCAAAGAAATGAGTGAATGTCATCGAAATGAAATTCCTGGAAGTTTTGAGGGCACTGAAAAACAAGAGGAAAGTGAGATTCCAGATAACAGCAGCTCAGCACACTCAGCTGAAGACGACGCGAATACGAATGAAATGGTCGTAGGACTCACCATATCTATATAACTTATCAATGATTTTACGAATAGAATTCACCATGCATCTACAATCGTATCGGTCTTCTCGCTTTGAAATAGGCTACTCAATATGTAGGTGGGAATATTTGGCGTCATGGAAGTACATGTAAGCCTGATTAATGCTCTGAGGAAGAATTCACGAAATAATAATTATACCGAGTTGTTTTTTATATTTCAAATTATACTGTGAAAAATGAAATTTTGCTGCATTTGTTTCTGAGTTTTTTGAGGACTGCCCAGTATAAATAGGTTCTGCAGCGTTATTTTTGCGCATGCGATTTTTGCGAGTTTGGCCCTTTCGCGAAATTTGCCAAAATGACATGCATACGAAAATTTAATTTTTTACAGTGTGTTTTAAATTCAACCACTGCGTGTACGATTTTTTCAAGGATTTAGGACATGCGTTTGTCGATGATAATTCACGAAATTGTGTCGTAACTATATAAGATTCTAAGAGCTGGTTTCTTCAACACGGATTTAATGGTGGTTCAGGATTTAACCCACCCTTTAGTATAGGCTAAATCCTGAACCACCATTTAATCCGTGTTGGAAAAACCAGCCCTAGGATTTGATCAATTGAAGCGTTGCCGAGTGTTACACTTAATCCAACGTTCATCAAATAAGTCGAGCAATATTATTAGGGCGTTAAGGCCTTCTCACCCTCCGGCCAGGGGGGCCGTGAGCCTCCACTTTTTTGGGGGGCCTACTGAAGGGTTAGTGTGGGCCCACTGGTGTTTAGGGCTTCATAAACGTTTTTAGATAAATTAGTCTTACCACCCCCCCCCCCTCCCGTTTGGATATGCTTTCATGAAGTGGTTGCAACAAGTGCAGCCAAAATTATTTTCTTAAATTCAGTGCTTTGTTCATAAAAATTCAAGAGAGGATGTCAGACTTCATTGAGTGGTACAAAAAAAATGCAACGTATTGTTAAAGTAGCCAGTTATATTCGTAATAAATAAAGACAATCATTTATGATTAATAATTTTAAATTATTTTCATCATTTTTACACACAGGTAATTCACCTCTGACTTAAATGAAGCTCAAAATACAAAAATCATTCCATCAGTTCTCGAAACTCGTCAGGTGTAAATCCGTTCTCATCGCCATCATAGTCCACTAATCCCTGTCCTCCCTCATTCCCACTGTCCCACAGTACCACTCCCTGTCCCGGTACCATCCCCTGCCCTGAAGGCCTCGTATCGTGCTCGGTGGAAAGTCTTTGAAGAGATTTGTTGAGAATCGGCAGATTTATTGCAACACGGGCACTTGTTTGATCTGAAATACGGGCATCAGGAATAAAAATAGAATAAAGGAGATTGTTCACTACTCACAGCAGCAAATAAAGTTAGGTCCATAAAACTGTAATTGAAAATAAATGCCTAATTTATTGTTCTTTAAAGGCTATGTTTTTAATACAAGATGTTTTTTATATGAGAAATCCAGCAATGTTTTGAGAATTCATGTAACGCATTAATAAAGGAGAATTCGATGACTATATTCCAATGATTATATTTAAAAAACGTGCCAAGCAAATAAAATCTTAGAGATGCCACACAATATTTTGTGGGAGCTTAAAACTTGTGAAATCTTGATACTTCAGGTGTTCAAAACAATTGAAACGCTACACAAATTACCCTTCCGCAATGCGCCATTTTAAAACGACTTCCTTAACAGCGGTTGAACCTGTTTTTCTACCAGCTTATGCTGGTAGAAAAAAAGAAAATTTAATCTACACTCACGCCACCTGGTTCAGTTTGCCAAAACCGGTACTGTAGAACATGAAATTTGGTGTGCATGCAATTCTGGTGAATTTTGCGAATAGGCAAAACTCGCCAACATTACACGCGATAAAATAGAACTGCAGAAGCCTTTTATGATGGGCAGTCCTCAAAAACGCGAAAATTAGGCTAAGTGTAAAATTTCTCAGAGCCAAAACCGTCAAAATAACATGCAGCAAAATTTCATATTTAAAGTAGATAATAAATGTCAAGTTGTTCAGCGCAGTGTGACTTACACTCCGAGCATCAAGACCCATGCAAACTGTCCCTTGTCGATCAAGCGTCTCGCTCTCTCTCATATTCTGTCAACAATAAAAATATACTGTAATGTCATCATGCTACTGAAATCGATTAATAGCCTTGAATAATACATTTCAAACACACAAGCAATCAAGAGTTACACATAGAAGCATAAGAAGACGTGCAAAATCAAACAAATTTCACAGTCACATTTAAATGGACATCAAATAGGCTAAAATAGACTAATAATAGCTAGCCTAACTAAACAGAATGCTCTAATAAATAGATAAAAATTGCAAATAAAGAAAAACCTAATATATTTCTGATAAATATAGCTCACACGACGCTTTGCACACCACAATATTAAAATAGTATGCTGCTATCATACGTGACGGTCCAGAAAATATCATTACCCGGTACTTTTCAAGCACTATAGTGTAACTATATATCTCCATGCAAAAAGAAGGCAATTTGAGCATCACACAGGCATAACTGTGCCTGGAATACATAAATGCATGAAATACTTTCATGAATACATTAAATACACACATGGAAATTTTCTGCCAAAAAACAACATTTGAATGAGTTGTATAATGATAAAGTGTGAAAGATGAGTTGAAATTTTTTACAAACCACAGTGTATTATATGCACAGAGGACACACCATGATTTGTTGACGTATGTAGGGCAGCTGCAGCAGTTGGTCGGCTGTCGGTCGCTCCCCAGACACTTCGCTCATCAATCGATCACAGCCAGCCAATCCGGGTCAACTTTGGAAGAATTTTCTACCCAATGACCTCAAACAATTTACTGTTTATAGATATAAATCTTAAAGCTTGGCATGAAGCTAACAAGCCTCAAATTTTGTGATCTCAGATATAGAGTGTAATATCCTCAAAAAATCTCGACAATAAAAATTTTCAAACCCTTGTATGAAAGCTTATACAAACTGCTATCTGTCCCCTATGCTTTTTTTATTAATCTGTCCTCTTTATGATCTGAAAAGGACTCAACTCAAAATCTTTATGCGATGGCGTCAGAAAGGGCATCCGGTAGCAAAAACCCAGCTCCAGCAGTCCTCATCAGGGCGCAGTCTAAACCTGTGTGAAAACATGGACACTACCGATTAGACTACACAAAAAAGGCACTTATTCAGGTCTGATTCAATGCAGATCAATTCTCGTCATTTAAAAAAATTCATTTGGCGTGAATCAACCCTAACACAAGCAATCAATATAATATTAAATCATCACAGAACCTTGCCTCCAACAACCAATGACAATATCTCGCCCACAGCTCGACCAACGACTCGGAGAAGCCCTTGGAGAACGTCACAGTGACCTCATGACCATCAGCTGACCTCGTGACCTTGCTGCGACGGTCGGACATTGCCTTCTCTGTATCAGGGTCGGTCGGCAAACCCCTGGGATCACGCTGGGGGTCCGTGGGTAGGGAAAGTGGGGCGTCGGGGCAGGGTTTGAGGCGCATAGATGATAGAGCACCCTGACCATGTCCACGCACTACACGGATGCGTATCTCGACGTCTACCTCCTCGGTACCGCGTCGGACCCTCGCTATCACACTCCCTCATCCTTCGCGCGCTACTGCGCCCAGGCGTGTCTCGCCTTCCTGGCCTGCAACGTGTTCAACGTGCGCGCGCCGGGGGGCGGGGGCAGGAGCGGGACACCCCCAGGGGGCGGGACTTGGTTAGGGTACCGCTGTGAGCTGCTTGCCCTAGGGTACTGGAAGCTGTCAGCGCTCGTCAATGAGACAGGGTCGAGCGTCTGGACGATTTGAACGAATGACTTCTGAGAGAATAGGCTCTACATCGAATTTCAATCCGATATAGACTCTAGCTGGCCCAAGCTGGATTCGTCTTGCACCGAAGTATAGAAGGGTTTGATCCGTGAATGAAATTGCCATTTACCATCTTCAGAGGAGTTTTAACGGAATATATTTAACATTTGAGGATGCTAGCAAGGCGTCAGCCAGGTCTGTTCCGCCACGTGCTGTGTAAGCAAAACTGATTCCGCGCACAAAACGTGCACATACTCATATTAAACACGCTTAAATTTGAAGCATGAGTGAGTGATACAAAATTAGCGCTTATTCTAATATGAATCGATCAATCAGTTACGTGTACGTTAACTAAATTTGTGTCGCAAAGGCGCAGAGACACAATAATTCGACTTGAATTGTGCAATGTGCAGCGCTGCCAGCACGCAAGCCTGCTCTTACGTTAGCTACACAGTACACATGTACGTGTACGTGCAGCTCCTTCGGGCAAGATTGGCTTAGTGGGTGTGACTGATTTATAGTGAAGAACGTGGCGTATGGTGTTGAGTGGCCCTTGTTCATAGGTCAATGCTGATTTCATGCGAGCCTATCGAAAGCAGATCGTGATCCAAATAACCAGCAGACTGCGTTCGTGTAATCCCTACAGGTAAACATACTAAAATAGCATGGACGTATACGGTATAGTAGCAGATATAGTAAGATAGTAGGACGCCTATATAATCCTCACTAGGGTCTATGGTACAATGATTATGCATGTAGGCCCTTACATACTAGTATACAGAGCTTCATAAAATATATGTACGTATGTTTGAACCCCCAGATTTGGCAAAAACTGGTCCATCATTGGTTAAAATGTAGCCTAAGTTTGAGATTTTTCAAGGGGTGAAAATGAAGGAAAGCTGTTAAGAATATATAGTGTCTGAATGGAGAAGCGCTACTATGAGAAGCATATAAAAGGCAAGTACTGTAGCGCGGCATTGAAAATTTATATCAGCATTTATGTCCCCACCCCCTTCCCCCCAATCGCAAGTTATACATCATTAGGCTATAGGCTACAGAACTGGGTTAAACATTCTAATAGCGCACTATAGACAATGGTTAGCCTGGCTTTACGGCATCACTTGAGAACCATAGAGTTAAAGCGGTCTGTATGCAAATTCGCAAAGCGGGCCTAACAGCACCATAGTAACTAAAGGGTTATATTTATGTTAGAGAAAAGCGTAAGCCTACACGCTGTAGGGATACCGGAGTTCTCGACGTCTAATATGCTTGCAAACCTAAGCCCATAGCATATAATTTCAAAAACTTTACCATAATTAAAGAAGGACATAGTAGTCAATAAAAGGTGTTTATTAATTAATGCAAGCTTACTACTCATTAGCAGATGTTAATAATTATTCGACATAGACAAAATATTGAGTCTCCGACATTTACCTAAATCGGATTATAATAGATAAATTGGGAATGAGAGTGTCAAAGACGTCTAGCCTAGACGCGGCAACGAAACGCTTCCATGACAAATATGCCAAAGTGCCCGCAATGCAGGATGAAAAAAATCGTTTTAAGCGCTACATCAAGAAAATATCGAAGAAATTTCCGCGCAACAGCTACTGTCGAGTTGAATACGTCGGCAGTTCATTCGAGGGCACGAAGGTGTGTAGGACTCCCGATGATCCCGATCATGAGTTCGACGTTATGTTCGTGGTCAAACTTCCTTCGTATCGTCAATCATGTTTCGTTGTATACCCGGTAGTCAACCTTCATGGTTTTGTCACTTTGAGACCGGAATTCACAAATCTTGCAAGCAGTTCAAATGGAAAGCTGCTCAATGGTTGTTTCATTGATTCACAAGGGTATGTCAACCCAGGGGTCCGCAAACAAACCATGTTCAGCGAGCTTATGGACATTGTCCTCGCGTCACCGGACATGAAGGATACGGTTCGGCTCACGGACCACGGACCAGCTGTGCAGATGAATGTATCGAAGGTAGGCCTACCAATCAGTGGGAATCCGAGAAGCGGCAAGGCCCAAATTCCAGCCGAACATAAACGATTCTCGGCTGATATCGTGCTTGCGTACGAGGTCCAGGTAAAGAGAAAGGATCGCAAAAATAGAGAGTGGCAACTGTTCGTGCCAAAGCCATCAAAGAAGCACAACGTGCTCGTTTCAATTCCAGCGTGGAGACGTTCCTTTTCGCTACTCGAAAGGGAAAAGTTCAAGGTAATGCGCGGATGTCAAAAAAAGGTGTTGCGTGTTTTGAAGGCAATGAAAAACAAAAGGCCAGAACTCGCTCAACTCACGTCCTACCATCTAAAAAACGCTCTGATGAAGGCAACACGTAAGAAGAAAAATTGGCCAGATAATCAGTTGGGTGCATGCGTCTTGTACGTCCTCAAGATACTCGAGAAAGATCCGCGCAATCGCAATATGCCGAATTATTTCGATCCGTCTATTAACTTACTGGAGAGCATGAGTTCTCATTCCCTCCAAGACGAGCAAGACAAACGAGTCGAGACCGTTCCGTACCTTTGCGAGGAAATACATCGTTTTACTTCGGATGACGCAGAACTGATCAGACTCATGTTGGAGGACTAAATTTCGAAGTTCGATGATTTGATCAATGATTGAACGGAATGATGATCCGGTGTCAGTGCCTATTCGCGAGAATTGTTTTCGAACTTTTCCCCGATGACATTGGAGCGTTGTTGAGTCGCAGACTTATAGTATATACTAAACTTAGTAGGATTAACGTTCAAACAACGAGTCGCAAAATATAATAGATAAAATAGTGTAAATTTAAGATAAATTGAAGATGTTTTGAGTTCACTCATTGTAAATTGTAAATTTTGACGCTTTAAATTAGGATTCTATACTATTGTAGAAATTTAGACAGAACACAATGCACATTTTCAGTTCTTTTCCTCTAAAGGCCGATAGGCGGCCCAATGTAGGCGGTCCTTCAAATTCGTTAGCAAACTCATCAAATTCATTCATTCAAGGAACCATGGTTACAAATATGGCCCCAACAAAATAAACCCAAAAAATGAAGAGATTCTGTTGGCGCATAGCTCAACGTGCGAGTTAGAGTATGATTTAGGCCTAGACGCGTCTGACTTGTGAAACCTGCATGATAGACAAAAACGCTGATGCCTGGGGCGGAGACAGATATACCGATACGATAATGCTTACCGGCTATAGCTCCTTAAGCCAAACAAAGCCGCAGGGTATCACGGTATAGCGGCCGAACACATAATTCACAGCCACCCGTGTGCCGTTGTGTATATAAAATTGTTGTTTACTATGACGCTATTACATTCATATGTGCCTGATGCTTTTGGAATGGGTATTGTTATTCCTATCATTAAGGACGGACATAGTGATGTATCTTCTTTTGATAATTATAGGCCTACTGCCTGTAGAAAATTCACCGCGCCGGCCTCGAGAATCCAGAGGGACGGTTCGACTCAACGCTCTAAATTCGACACGGGATCTCTTACAATGTTCCGCGGGGATATCCGGTACAGTGGACGACCTTATGTTACCAACCCCTGGGCGTTGGGAGGTCGCTTCCTTTGGGGGATACGACATACGCCATACGACAGATAGCTCCTCTCACCCCTCTGTTCATTCTTTGCAGGACTACCTCCCATGGAAACTGACCAAGGGAGTGATCCCTCATGGATTGGAAATGACTTGTACTGTACAATAGAGTCATCTGAAGGGAACCTTCTGCCATCTGCAAAATCAATGAACTCTGTCTCAAGGTAACCATTGGACATGAAATGGGGTGGCCTCTGCGACCGAGCATCCACACGTTTGGGGTTCGAGACCACCGGATTGGCTGGATAACTCTTTGCCCTAACAGTGGTAGTATTTTGGTAAGAAATGCCAGCGAGAATATTCACGGGGAGCTTGAACGGACAGGTTCTTTGAGGCGGCCTTGAGGACAGCCTTGAGGCGGCCGCGGACCGCCTCAGGGCTTCCCCCTCCCTGCTCGTCAACGCACCCTTCCTCTACACCCTCCTCTACCTCAGCCTCCTCTTCAGCCCCTCCGGTCAGGCCTTGGCGCAGTATCGTTAGTTTGTCAACAAACCGCTATGGTAGAATATTGTAACGTTGTGTCTGTTGTTTAACGGTTTAACGGGTCATTTTACTATCGAAGTTCACTGCCAAACAAGACAAAAGCGATCGAAGTTGCTGGCACACTCATGTTGGATTAAATGTTTAATGAAATTAAGTTGTATGAAATTTCAAACAACTTTTTTTTGCGAATTATAGACAACTAGGCCTAGGCTAACATATAGAAACAGCAAGTTATAAAAATCGTTGATATATCTCAATCACACATAAAATTTATAGCTTAATCATTGCCCCGCCTGCCTTTTAGCAGGGGAGCCAAAGATGGACAACGACTAGGCCTATGTTCCATTTCAATCAGCGGCTAAATTGTTGTAAACGATAGGCAGATATATTGAGTTGCACAAGAAACCGGTTATTTGACTAGCGTGATGCTGAAGCCTGGCGCTGAAGTGTTATTGAGAGAAAAGTTTGTCCCCCCTGCATGCATTTAATTCTTTTCTGCCCCTTTGGATGCAGGTGTGTGTACCTGTACCTGTATATGTATCTGTATGTGTACCTGTATGTGTGCCTGTAGGTGCGTAGGCCTACTTACTGTGGGAGCACACAGCGGGGAAAAGATGTTCTGGTGGGGCGCCGATGAGATCCACGGTGGCCCTGTCTCTTCGCGCTTACCAACGTGCTGTTTGGAGTCGCGGGTTTCGTCCTCACTGGGGCCCTGGTGCGCTCGGGGGGTCCCCCGGGGAGTGAGCCAGGGGCTGGGTCGGCAGGTGGGTGGGGGTGCAGGACATGTGGACTGTGCCCTACACGTGCATGTTCGCCATTCTGTCATTTGGATACGATCGCTTTCTTTACCCGGGTAAGAACAGGGAGAGCGAGAGCCTTCAGGAAAAATTAAGGCCTATCAAAAATTGAGTGAGAGATGAAAGGATACTAATAGACTGCTAAGTGCAATCAAGGAGAGACATCGATCGTAGGGTTGTGTGCTACAAGCACAGCGTGACCCCACGATGAGGGTCATGCATTCACGCTGAGTTTTACTACTGATCTATACACGTAGCAGATAATGCATGAAATAGAAATCTTATAATAACACATCGCGGAGTTTGAGAAATGTTCATCGCGATGAACGCGTCGCTCAAGTTAGTACAGATCCGATCATGAAATATTAAACGGTCTAGCAAACCGGACCCGCGAAAAGCACCGATGTTAGACGTAACCCAGCTGTAACTTTTTTGGAAAATGGAAGAAGTAATAGCCTAGTTACAAGTTACAATGCGAATATGGGTTTATTGTGAAGTTATGGCTAGGTTCCATGCTTAGTGTTTAAAGAGTGATAAGTACATGGGTCAATGCTTAAATCCGTTGCATGAACGTTGTTGTGAAAGCACGCTGGAGGAGTGACGCAGTGGAGTCAAGTACCCCCTTGTCGACTTCTTCTCCAGTCAGGTCTGCGCCAGGGCATTCTTGTACCTTAGCGTGCAGTTGTACGCAGAATGTGTAGTCGTAGATTGAAATGTGGAGTGCAAGCTCTAAGAGCTGATCTATGCGTGCAGTTTGTAAATGTTTGAAAATCTCGCACATGTAGCACTGCGCCGTTTTAAATAATGGGCCCAAAAAAATTTTTGGTTAAAGTTTCAGTCAGCACCTCTTTCGGTTGCACTTATTAGTTGTGCACTTACGGCTGGTTTCCCCAACACAGATTTAATGGTGGTTCAGGATTTAGCCTAGGCAAAAAGGTTGATTACATCCTGAACCACCATTAAATCCGTGTTGGAGAAACCAGCCCTTAGTCTTTTTTGTGTACAACATTGTGGTATAGCCGCCAGCTTAGCAAGCATCCTCAACGTTCCTTGCACATGTCATGTGCAACTTTAAATGAAGGTATACTAATAGTATGAATGATAGTACAATCTTTGACGATCCTCCCGATCACGGCCTAATGTGGGGATGGATTCGTTTACTATTGCTAGTGATCAATAAGATCGCCCGACAACCGCTTTCAATATTTAAACGTTTGGTGTTCAAACGTTAAACGTCTATAGGCTTTTGAAGGTCTCGTTGAACGTTGTTAAACTAATTGCCAGCTGAAATTCTTCTTTTATCTTTGTCGCAGATATTCTTCACGCTGCTCGTGATGGGTCTGTTCGTCCTTCCCCCACTCTACAACGCAGTCATTACGTGGCCCGCCGGTCCCACAATGCACGCCGAGCGCCGCTGGGCGTTGCTAGGCGACGCGATGACGTCATACTACCGCGTCACCGGCCTCATCGTCACCGGATACTTCCTGCTGTGGAGACTGACGTCGACGCTTCCCATTGGCTGGGGCGTCGATCGTCTGTTCGCGTTTCTGATTGGCCAGACGATTTTCGGTGTGTTAATTTTTGCGCCATTACTGCTTATTCCGGTGAAGAGTAAGGAGAAAATCACCAAGTTCAGAAGAGACTGAACGATTCAGTCTATTGTAAAACATGAAATTTTTGTGTGCATGTGTAATTTCGACAAATTTAGCGAATTTGCAAAACTCAAGAAATTATATGAGCGAGAAAAAGAAGCAGAATTGGAATTTTTTTTTAATTGCAAAAATTATGTACGTAAAAATAACGCCACAGACGCTGTTTGTAACGGGCAGTCCTCAAAAACGCTAAAAATTAAGTGCAGCAAAGTTTCTAGGAGGCGAAATAGGATGCAGCAATAATTTCATATTTACAGTTTATGGATTTAGTAGACGACTGTTTGACAGCCAAGAAATTTTTTGAATTTGCTTTTCGGACAGGAAAGCGACATGCATTGATTATGACATAGTAACTTGGTCGTGGGGACGTTCTTGGGGACTCAGCAGAGTTGTGACGCATCCACGACTCTATCTCCATCATTGAAGCGGACTCTGAGCGAAGCAAACAACTCAACAGGTTTCACTGCTGCCGCGTTTAATTCATGATCAACGATCGCGCTGTTCTTGAATGGAAGGCGTTAGAAAGAAATTAAAGCATTTCTTTCAGCATCGTCATCATCTTTCTGCCTTAAAGCAGAAAGTAATGTTCCATCGATTTAAATTTTATTTAAATATTATTTAAAAAAATTATATTATGATTGAATATGACAATACTGTGTTGATATTATTACTTAAAGCGACGATCTTCCGGCACGCAGTCAAATTTGCCGTGTGGTGCAAGAAAACAAAACGACAAGAAATGTAGCCTACTCTTTTCAGGATTTGCAGGGCTTTGGAGCAGATATTCTAGTCTTTTTATTAATTATTCTAAAACTGGGCATGAAAATTCGGTTTGCTGCTAGTTCAATCGTTTTAGATATAGTTCAAACACACTCAAACAGCAAAGCGATTAGACACAGGTGAAGTTGTCCATTGTTGAGCTCAAGGAATTAAATGATTTTGTGCGTCCTCCCAAAAAAGTCATTGGCCTATTTGGAAGTGGAATACGCTAAAATTTCCGTGTTTGCAAGTCAGGCCTTGCTAAATCGATACACCGATTGATCATTATCTATTTGACAAATCCACTGTGCCCATCAACACCATGGCAACAGTCAACACGATTGCAGTCGTCGTATGGAGTATTTTTTGGCCCGTAGGCTCAGGCTAAATGTGATCATGTCGAGATCACCACTACGCGGCTCAAGTAGAGCTGCTAGAGTTGCATGTGCCTAGAGGTCAAACCAGTGAAGCGGTGATTTGAGTGTATTGCCCAACACGGGTGAAGAACACAATTATACCTACTGGTAAAGGAAAGTGGTCACCAGTTAACTGGTTCAAAGTTGGAAGAAACAATTACAAGATCAAATACTGAAACGCTGATAAATTTGATTTTAAATTAATTATTTAATTTTATCATAGTAGACTGATGATCAGAATCTACTATGATAGTCTATAATTTATCTATTTATAATTTTTTTAAATTAATTTATTAATTTATAAAATCTATCAATTTTTATAATTTATT
>JAQIWG010006309.1:0-13441 GCA_034695025.1 Chamaedrilus cognettii | reverse complement strand
GTAGGCCAGCTATGGATGTTCAGCATTACTCAATGTTTACCAGCGTAGACTAGTCACTGTTGGGGGGTACACCCCCCCAATCTCTCCCCCATTAGGGGGGGTGTCAAAAAAAATTGTTGGGGGGACATCCCCCCAACTTTATCTTACACACCCCCATTCACAAATTCCTGTATAAATCACTGCAATATTGTTTTTACGTTCCCGTTTTTAAGAAAAGCATAATACAAAGTCTGCATTGCACGCAAACCAACGTGCCTAGCGCCTTCACAACGCCTTCGCCTCATCTTTGATACCTACACGACGGTACGATCGTCTCGTATATTACGCGCGTAATCTATTTCTCAACTTTAGCCAGAATAGTGCTTCGCTGAGCTGCACGCATTGCCCACCCCGGCAGAAGTTCACACAGCCATTAGCTCCGAACGCGAGTCAGGTTTGATACGACCCGCAGCTGCCCTGCGGAATCGACTCGGACACGGCCGGCTACAGCTGTTCGACCGGCCTCCATTTTTTATGAAGGGTGGGGGAGGGGGCGGGGGGGGGAGCGGGGAGGAAGAATCAAATCATGGACACGTGACACTGGCATACCGCGGTTACTTTTGCCCGTTGTTTGATCCGATGGTCTAAGCCGATTACAAACAACAGTTAGTATACGACCTGGCATTGTATCCCTTTCACGACTTGACGATGACCGGTGCAGTTCAGACCCGCTTCATGAGTCACGACGGGCAGTGGAGTTTAAATAATGTAATATCGGCGGGTTCGCTCATTCCAATCTGCTGGAGTTGATTGCAAATGTTCAGACTGTAGTTTGTAACGTGGTAGACACAACTTTGGGTTAACAGGCTGTCGGCGGCACGAAATAAGTATTCGGCTGCACAAAACAAAAGTTCGGCAGCGTCAAAAGAAATAAACGATGGCGTAAAATAAGTTGTGAACTGAATGAACTAAGTTGTCGACAGCATGAACTAAGTTGTCGACAGCATGAACTAAGTTGTCGACAGCATGAACTAAGTTGTCCTCGTCATGTAATAAGAACTGCAAATCTTCCCTCTCCCCCATTTCTGACAATTATTTCACAAAATCCCGTTGAACGCCGGACAACGCTTGCCGTCCATTTATCACGGTTGTGTACGTTACAGGAAGTAACGGGATACACTGCAAACACGACCGCAGACCGTTGCAACAACAAGCAACCAAGTCCATCAACGTATTCGAAAGGCCAGATTACTCATAGGTGCGCGTTTCAAGATACAAAACAAATTTAAGCGAAAGTAAGCCCGCGCACTCATATAACCTACATACTGCTAATGATATTGACCGTGAACAAATAGATGCATGGTGCAATGCAAAAATAATCCGTGTCGTTTTCTCTTCCATCTCGATTTTGAAGCTTGCTCTCCTGATCTGCCTATAGATCTGCCTATAGATCTGCCTATAGATCTGCCTATAGATCTGCCTATAGATCTGTCTATAGATCTGCCTTTAGATCTGCCTTTGCATCCGATTATAACTTTTCAGTGATGGAATGCGAAAGCTTTAGATTAATCTCCAGCAACATGCTGCGATTATATAAGAATCTGACAGCGCGTGCTGCCGTAATTCATCACTATACTGGGCTCTAAGTAGACCTAAGCTTATTGAATCCAAAAGGTTATACACACAACCAAACGCGATGGATTATTCTCTCGAATATTGCCTGAATTTCTTTCGCCATGCCTCCTGGAAGTGATCTGTGGTCTATTCGATAGCATCGCTGCTCATCAAAGGCCCCCACGACGTTTTACTACTGGAACAACTCGTTATTAGGGATCTCGTCTCGAGGATTTAAATTGATTCTCGCTCAGAACTCGTCGGTCGGTGCGTTGTGCGAGAATGGAACCCGCGACAATCGCTCTTGGCTCTTGCTATCTGCATACCGTCAGGAGCAAATTTGAAATCAAATCATCAGGCCTAAACAAACCCTAACCTAGCCCTCACCATAACGCAGCCCTAACCATGACTTATTAACACTAACGCAGCCCTAACCCTAATCAAAAGCTCAACTGACTTAAGCTCAAAAAGAAACGATTAGCTCCAGCCGGTATGCAAATTAGCAAGAGTCAAGAGCGATGGACGCAGATTTAATTCTCGCGCTCGAGCGCTGTAGCCAAGCCTTGGCGTCTAGACGCCTTCCGGTCTCGTGACTTTATAATCAAGTAGAGCGCGAAATTGGGTGATCGAAAACCTGAACTTTGAGCGAGGAAGGGGATACCGAGGTATGCGCTATCAAAGCAAGTAGTTTTGGGCCCCGGGTTTCCGGCATCAGTTATAATTTCATGGTGCATTTCATCCAGCATAAAATATCCCAAGAGTAGACAGGACTAACGGGCAACAATAATTGTTTGAATAACAACCGGGCATTAACCCATTCGTTGTACAATCATAGTCATAACAACAAAACGTAATTATGGCGTTATGTGTTATGGCTATCGATAGGCCATGCTGTGCAATAAAAACGAATAATCACTGTGTGAAAATCTCCAAGGGTGAGCTGCTTTTCAGCTCCTCGTCCGTAGAAGTAAATCCTAACACACCGACATGCAAATCTCCACAGGAGAGTCTGCCGCCTACAAGTACATGTATGTTCTACACGTGGGATTCGTAAGCTTATGGCGAGATAACTCGTTACTGCTGAGTCGGGAACTTACGATAGTCACGTGCCGCTTTAACGCCTTTAAATTAAACATTTTATTGTGACTCCGACACATTAGGTGGTCCAGGCTTGGCGTTGAGTCAATGCTATGCTCTGCGGTAATGCTGCAACTTGGGCCTACATCTGGCGCATAATTACTAGGTTTGATGTACCATTATTGTGCACCGAGGCGATTTGCGTTTTAATATTAAACTCATTGTCCCGCAACACTATCTAATATTTGGCGGATTAATTTTATATGTTGAGAGCCGAATGCAAATTTATCTCAGTATGGTAAATTTAAGTAAAATGCTACACCCCAGGGCACGGAAATACCGTAATAATTTCAAGGGTAAATAAGCACACACGTATGTATGTGTATGTATATTGCACTTTTAACGTACCAAGAATATGTCATGCAAACGGAGATGGAAAAACATCATTTTCTTGAATCGTAGGTGCGGGGCTCTAGCACGTAGGCTCTAGCAGCAAACAATATGTTGCAGAACGACGCTTTCTTTTTCGTTTCCATTGTCTGGGCATTTAATAGGCCAGAAATAAAATGTCGTTTAAATCTTTCGCATTGTTACATAAAAATTGTACAAAAAAACTGTCGGTCTATAATATCAGCAAGCAGTATTGATCTGTCCCTCTTTCGCAAAGATTGCCAAGTTAATGCGACATCTCTCACGTGCAATTTCAGTTTCTGTAACCTGTAGGCATCGACGCGATAATTTATCAGCTGACGAAAAAAACGATGTACACGCTCGCATTACTTCTGAGAAGTGCATCACTGTACAATGTTACACGTTTAAAACATAAACCCTATACACATACGTGTTCACGTTTAGAACTTTTTGATTAGCCATTCGCCGTTTGCCTCCCCGCTGGCATCGTTCTGATAGAACTAGAGCTATAAATCAGCTGGAAAACGCGAAAGCACGAAACCTGGGGTGCGATACATAGCATATTTATGAACCAGAACTATACCGCCCAGGTGTTTCTCTTGACATCAAACTCTTTTTTTCAATACCAGTCTCTTCTTCGGCCAATAAAGCCCATGGATGAATTGGATATTCAGAATCTCCGGCGGCTGTTTGCGCAATGCCGCGTATGCCCAAATTTATCGTAGATCTGCACATACTGTAAGCGTAATTATCCTCTCCTATTTGAGCGACGACTATCCCAGCAAGTAGGGGAATAAAGAATAGACTTGCAGACTAGATGCAGCGTGCACCCCCCTTCGTAACATTCTGAAGCCATAGGCATACATGTATACGACCACGCAGTGCTAGATTTGATGAAGATCAAAGGGGTGGCAGTATGGCAGATTGACCTGAATCACCTCCCCCGCCCCTCTCCGATTAATCTGAAAATTACATTTATTTTTTAATCTATAGGCCCACACGTTTTAAGTCATGGCGTTCAAAATTCATAGGTTGGCCTATCTTTAGGACACTCACGGCCCTTTCGTTGTTTAAAAATAAAAATCTTGCCCGTAGCCTACTGCGGTAGTTCAACGGTCTGCGCAGAAAGCGACCAGGGCAGACCGCAGTCGTTAATTTCTGTGTTGTTTACAAGCCGACCGTGTGCCTTGACATTCGACCGTGACGTGTCTCGAGGTTCTCCGCAGTATGCTGCACGAAACGAGCGCGTCGGGGCGTGCGAATATTTTGCCCAGTTTGTTATTTACGCAATGGGAACCGTTGCACGGAACGCACGCCGCGCGAAGGGAGAAGGGTTGAGATTTCTCAAGATAGCAGCTAACTGACCGCAAGGCTTCGGTTCTAGTTTTCGTGTTTTGACCGTAAGACAGTCAACTAGACATATTCATAGAAAAGAAGCGGAACGAAAAATGTGCAGAAGGATATCAAACAGCCTAGGCTAAGAAATAGCGTACCTAAACCGTTTTTTCATGTCTTTCCTCGGTCCTAACCTTCGATGTTCATCGGATGTTTAGGAAAACGTTATGCGACGATCAATTTCGAGCGCCTTTCACCGTACACGCGCATCGCCAGCATTGCTTTTGTTTCAGTATCCAAAAGAATCTAATGCCTACAGCAATTGTTCACTCGGCGTCCTGTCATATCGTGAACTCTAACGCATCCCTTGAGTCTCCCTATCATCAATCTATTTCCGAGAGCGCGTAAGTTCCGCTGTAACACCGAAACAGCGCTCTTATGACTATTTAACATCCAGTTGACTTAGTGAAACCGTGCTGCTGTTTCGTGAACTGATAGCTCGAGGCTGCTTCGTGGAATTTGGATGATAATGATTTTCGTTTTAGAAGGCGCACAATGTGCAGCCTATCAAGCGCGTGGTATTGTCTAGCATATCATTGTCTCGGCTCTCTAAAATAGTCGGATTCTTGCCTTGCGGATTGATATCTAGAATCGCCCAAAGGCTATCGCGGCTATGACGCGCTGATTTCTGCATTCTTTGCTGATAGCGGATGCGGATAAAGGGGAATGAAGCAGGTAATCGCGCAGGGACTGAAGGCTGTCAGACTGTCCCCTCCCCCTCCCCGATTGATCTCGAAAACTCGCCTATACAGGTGTATTCGAACAATGTATGACATTTTAATCTGCCAGTTAATATTCATTGCTACCAAAATCTAGGTATTTTTTGGATATTCACACCTATACACTTCCTCAATTTGCGAGATACGCCCCTCACTCCAATTTCATATGAAACACATATAGGCCAATAGGCCTGTGTTAGAGCGGTACCGCTACCGTACTGATCACGGTTATGCAGGCATTGGATAGGAGTAGGACGCAACTGGAGGAGAAAAGGTTTATGAGTGCGAGTGAATCGAAGGCTTCATTCGCACGCTTATCGGTCGCTGACTCGCTCGAAGCAGAAGAGCATCTGAAACACAATGCAATGCTCAGAAATAGGATCTAACAGTCCGCCAAGACCGTACGTCTCTAGTTCTAGTCTGTAGATCAAACGAAAATCAGATCAGATAGTAGCTAGATGAAGTATAAGCTATACCCGACGTGGCTTATTGTAGCCTTGCGGGCAATTGTCTTTGATATATAATTTCAAGTAACATACGGCTGAGAATAAACGTCAAAGAAATCCTATTTTGAACGATTTCTTGAACGCACGAGAAGCGCTCCAAAAACTGGGGGCGAGGAGATTAATTACACACGAGATTCTGAGCACCGTAAATTCGAAATTTTCTCATGATTATACGACAGCGATGAAAAGAGGAGAACTTCGGGTGATCGATCAAGAGTTCAAGACACACCAGCGGTGTTCGAAATTAAGCCAATTCGTTCACAGTACACTTCAGAGTTGGTTGCAGCGGTTAGTCGATTGGCGCACCCAGCTGCAGCGTGCATGCAGCGGCAGCAGTTAACAGATCTGTTGCGAGTTATCCCCCGCTACAAACATTTAATGGCCCTCGGCGATTGACCGAGAAATACAGGAAAGCAGAATGACCACGAGGGAGGTCTCTGGGGGGTAATTGCCCCCCTCCCTACATCCCCTTTAGCAGAAACCCCGACCGCGCATAGCTGGCAAGCAAAGAACCCTCATGGGTCTATTTGAACTTAGAGGATCGCTCCAATCAAGTGCTAATTTGTAAGATTTACATCTGTAGGCTATAGTCATGAATCCGATGGATAAAAACTGAGTTTATTTCGTCCTTGCAGACTTTTAGCACTTCAATTCAAAAGAGCCACGTTGTAACGTGCCAGAATGCCGGCTGATTATTTGCAACTGCGGTGAATTTTTGAACGAGTTTCTTTAGTTTAAAGCCAACCTTTACTCGAATGCAAGTCTTCACACCCCCCCTCGCCCCCTCCCCTCTCTCGATTCCACTACGGAATCTTGCAGAAAGTGAAAAGCGGAGGGACGCGTGAACAGATGGGATCGCGTGGCGGCATCAGACTGGCCCGACTGCCTGCAGCATGCAAGCAGACTCGATGACGGATCAAATGTACGCTAAATGCAAAATTTATGCTATATCCGGAACCGTGACTCTCAAGCCAAATTTTTTCGTTTATCTTATCTCTAACCTTGTTGCAATCACGCAAATTGTGTCAATTCCGCCGACAACGGGTGATCACCTAGAGGTCTTCGTTCGCCAAAGCGCCATCTCCGACGTCGATAATACGACGCAGGTCTATCGGTTGATATTCGCAGTTTGTTTTTCATGATTTCTGGACGTTCAACTCGCATTTCTTAACTGCTATTTGCGTTATGAATAATGTCATAGTAACGCCCACGGTAGACGAGAAGTGTAGAGAAATAGGCGGCGACGGGGTGTTCGCGAACATGGTTTAGTTCAAGAATCAAATTGAAAATTGGATATTTCTTACAAATTGCAGAGTCCTTGGTGTTTTCTTTTTTTGGCTTCTCTATGAGCCCGACATGAAACATTTTTCAGACACCCTCCACAGATCGCACGACTCGAGAGGCAGGGCTACGCGGCTAACTTTTGATGCCTTGACAACTTCTTAAATTCGTGCGCAATTTTTTTCAGATTGCGTAGTACATATTTCGGCCATAGCCTAGTCCGGATGCGATCTAAATCGTGGATTCCCCTTCGGGACCCCGCCGATTTTTGACTAGATTATGCGATTGAAGCCCAGATCGCACATCACCCGGACCTTCCCCGCTGTGCCCCCCGAATAGCCTACAGCGTATGCGGGCTATTGGTGTGCAAAGCGTTTCTAATCCATCCGCACCTCGACACCCCGCAGAGGTTCGATGTAAATCAGGCGTGCTGCGTAAATCACAGATCATTATCAACTAAGCTGCCTCGTGTCGAGAGCAAAAAGAATCGTCTCAAAATACGATCTTGCACGAATAATAAAGCTACCATAGAAGACGATTTTCAGGGGAGGGAGAAGGGACGGATTTTTATTGATGTGGCATCATCTTGGGGTTTTCATATATTTCTGCACGCACAGAAATAGAAAAATGAAATAAATTTGTATGAGCTTCACATTACATCATTCACACTCACCAACTACAGTGTATTTACAAAATTCAAATAAGCTACCTAAAGTTTGACGTCGAAACTATCGATCGACTCCCCCCCCCCCCGCGCTTAGCCGGTCAAACTTTAAAGTCTAAGCAGTGCATGAAGTGATTATGAACAATTCCATACGCTACACGCAAAGATTCGAAACGGCGGAAGACAATAGGGCCCAATAATCACACACAGCAATCGAATTACATAGACCTAACCGTTTTGAACGGTTTGTTCAAAATTTCGTCAAAACATTAAATAATACGAAACAAACATAACAAAGGAGGCCTTGGCTTGACCCGAAATTTGTAGAACTAAAAATTCAGTTTCTAACTGATCAATTTGGACAAAGGGATAGAAGACTTAGACCATGGTTTTACGCTACAGAAATTTGCATAGAAATTGTACAGGCCTACGTGATAGTTCAAATCCCTATAGTAGCGTAGTCTGTTTGCAACACGATGGTCGTAAACGTTCGATTTAAAACTAAATACAAGACTAAATCTTAAAGGCGCATAACGGTAACATACTACACATGTCATGTCCAATGAGACAGGGGCCTGGTAAAATGTAAAAACTGAACAAATGAAAAAATATCCATGCAAAATGACAAGAGAGGGCAACAAACATGGCGAAACTGAATAATTGCGTGAAAACACAAACGACGAAGCACAAACAAAAACCAACAACAAAGAAATTCGCGCATAGAATGATTTCTTACTAATTCAACAATTACAGCTTGATTGGAATGATGACAGTGATTACAATATCCCATACACTATTACACGTTTAAATTTCAAAATCAATGTACGCGCGTAATACATTTTTATTATTTCAATAGGGTTCAAATACATGCCTTATACCCATTAACGTTAATCATAGCGGTAAGCGCAATGCGTCATGCAACAATTCTAATAATAGGACAAATACAACAATAATACAAACGTGTCGATTTAAAAAATGCAATTTTCAAGTCTATCAAGCCTTGTTCAAAATTTGCTACGTTATTTACAATTACGAGATTTATCGAATTAAATCGCCTGCAGACTCGCTTCCTTGCCACCAAAAAACCGGAGGATATTTTCTTGTCGGCCGGCTGGAATCATAAAAAGCAATTACAGAATAAACTGTGCATAAAAGTTTCAACAGTCTACATTATAAATATCATGCTAGTAATCAACTGGAGTGTGGTCTTTGTCATAACTATTGACTAGCGACAGAAATATGAATTAGGCGTTAAAACTTATCAGTCAAATGCTTTTAAAATATGGAGTCGTTCGCATATCACAAAAGCCTTAATTCTCATTACAACTAAGCATTTTCTCATCCCTAAATAATGTGACATACGCCTATACACGATGAGCTTGAATGTAGGCTAAAGAATACTGGCGCTATTATAGCGGTTTTGGTTGACCAAAAACAATTCCTTGCTTTATATATGTAGGCTAAGGCTTGTGTGTGAAGATATCCATAAGGCACAAAGTAAACCAATAACCGTCAATAATTCAATGCCCTGAAGCACCATGTGATACAAAGGCAATGAGATAGCCACACACAATTTCAGCATTAATTGCTTAAATAGCCAGATAATACTTCTTCACAATCAGGCGCTTCATAAGCAAACAGCACACTAAGGGAACTCTCCGAAACTGTCAGGGTAAAAGAACATTTGATGTGAAATTATGCCGCAAACAATCAAAGATATCGTTCTTTCTCTGTCAACAATCATGATTGTGTAATTGCGTGACATTACATCGTTACGTTATCCACTCGCTACAAATTAAATTTCTATGAATAATTTGCGTCCTTAGCAAGATTATCCTAAAACTCATCAAAACCCAAATTAACACTCCCCATTAACATCTCACTAAATACTGACAGATCAGGACTAATATTGGTATTCACCATTGCGAGTTAACCTCGAGTTGGCTCAATCGACGGATTGTGTGACGTCACGCTGGCACAGGAGATTGACAACGGTCACGCTCAACTCGCCGATTGACCAACTCGGGCTTCACTCTCAATGGTGAATACCAATATAAGTTTCTAAGAATTCGAATTATTGAAATAACTGTTTTAAAAATAATCATAATTATTGGTTAAGTGACACGAGGCCCAAACCTCTCAAACTAGCAGACCCGAGGTCTTCCCAAGGAGTAACCTAGCCTATCTTACACCTTATCTTATCTACACCTTATCTTATCTACACCTTATCTTATCTACACCTTATCTTCTATCTCATAAGCTTACCTTATACCCAGCGCATCTTATACCTTCCTGTGATAATGAGCACGAAATGAGACTACCCTATACATAATCCTCCTGGAATCCACTGAGATCACGGAGATGGTTCAACAGGCAAACTATTCCTTAATGCAATGCAATACTCCGCATAACTTAATATGAGCGGACTTAGAAGCAGGCATACAATGAATCCACGGTTCACGACATCGATCTGTTTTCAACATTGAGCGTGTCCGAATAAATCATAGACGTTAATGAATCTTGTGGGGGTCCAAAGCAAAAAGGTTAAAATATCAGAGGGTTCACCGTATATGCTACAAATTTCATCGACATGCACCAAACTAACGTATATGAGATTTGCATTGCACAAGCTCAGAAACGCGGCTGCGCAACAGTTCAAATTTCAGTCGTTTCAAAATATTGGCGGACCAATCCTTCGAAGCCAATTCCGATTCCATAATCAACGCTTATAGCTATAGTTGCGGACTTTCCTGACGCCTATCGCCCTCTTCCGCCCTATGTTGAGACACATCCCTCACACCAACATCAAACTCCAACGGAGGTTCCACCCACTGTATATAATCAACGCGAGGTTTCTCCGGAAATCGTTTCGTTTCCTCCACCACCTCACCCCCCCTTTCCTCCACATTGGTCACGTTTTCTCCAGTACCTCCCCGGACCCCAGTTGGGGCTGGGCGTCCCCTGAAAGTAGATTTCGCTCGCCAGCTCACCCAGCCCCCGAATGGGGCGGCCGGGAGGCAGACGCCGTTGCCGCTCCACCAGTTATCGAAGTTGACGACTTGGGAGTGGTGCCCGGTTTGCTGCGCCTCGTGCAGCATGGCACACAGCCTGCAAGCAATAGAAAGGCTTAGCTTGCCATACGCTCAACAAAAGACTATCCATTGTTCATGAAGTTCAACAAAAAGTCTCCTAACCCCTAGTCACATATTTTTGTTAAAATGCACTTTGTGATTTTGCGACTGCGACTTTGCGACTCAGCTTGGCAAAAAATCCACTCCAGCCTCCTCCTCGACACGCAGCGAGCCTCGACGAGTCTGTCCGGCATGGCGCTATTTTGAAGCCTTTTTCATCATTTTTCTTCACTATAATGCCGCAAAACCAATGAGGTATTAAACTTTGATGAAGCAGTCTTTAATAAATCTTCTGTGCATAAGTATAATCCTGATTTGAAGGAACATCTTATCATATGGAAGAACAAAATGACGTGTAGGTTGTAACTTTATAGGCCTTAATGTAACGGCGTATTTTAACCGAAATGCGTAACAAATAAGCAAAGTTTGCAATGATCTTCGGCCGAAAATTGTCAAGTGCAGTTATAAATTGCCAAATGCTCAAAAAGGTCATATATATAAAACTTTTATTCGACACAAAGTCAGATATAACATATAAAGCAGTAACAATAGCAAAAAGATAACAGCAATCGATAGCAAATCATGCAACAAATCAATGAAAAGTGCGGAGCTAATATGATATTTGCACAAGTAGCACATTTAAGGTCCCCGATGACATCTTTCGACGTCGAAACGGACTCTAAGATCAATATTATTTTAATGAACAGTTCTAAAAACCTTTGAATAAGGCATCAGACATCACCTGCACCAGAACTTGGTATCGATGAAAGCCCCTGCCCCCTTCCACCGGAAGTAGGAGCTGTACAGCTCGTCGTCTGCGTCCACGCGGTGCAGATATTTGGCCAATTGTTCGGGGGAGTCAAAGTCGTCGACGTGAATGAAGGAATTGGGGGGGGCGACGAGATCGTAGTCCGCCCGAGGGGCCCCCATCACGATCGGTAGGACGTCATGGCTGCGCGGGACAAGAACAGGGAAAAAGATTAGAATCCCAAGCCATTTATTCCATGAGCGCTTTG
Source organism: Chamaedrilus cognettii (assembly GCA_034695025.1). NCBI lineage: Eukaryota > Metazoa > Annelida > Clitellata > Enchytraeida > Enchytraeidae > Chamaedrilus > Chamaedrilus cognettii. The sequence continues at coordinate 1,648 of JAQIWG010006309.1, read as the reverse complement.
ACATTTTGGCTAAATGTGGCAGGCCCTATATCAACTGACTAAAATTTCATACATTATTAGGGAAGGTGCACAAATTCCACCCAAGAGATCCGCATTTTTTCCATTACAGTGTAGTGCTACAAGAGAACAATAAACGAATTTTGCAATAAGCCAAAACCAATAATTCATTGAAAAAAGCTAAATAAATCAGATTTTTAAATCTGAAATACGTATGGTATTGGGTGTCAAACCTGCCGTTGAAAATAAAATATCAATCATTGAAAATTATCCCCTACACATTTAAACACGAATGAAGTGAGTGATGCAATAGGCGGGAGGGGGGGGACGTGAAAATGAATCAATTTATCGTTACAAGCGGCAGCTTAGGACGCCACGTGCAGAAAATCGATACGTGCCGGTAGTTACAGCGCAACAGATGGCTCAGATGAAATTTAGAGGAAAGATAAATCCGCAGACATTATAGAAAACTGTAATTGGGTCGACCGAATCGATAGTCAAATAAACAGACGTCCATGACGCTTGACATGACAAAAAATTACTCAAACAACAAAGACACCAAATCAGTCAAGGCAGTCAGTTCGGCTAATTAGTACACTTAATCCCGTTATATTACCACAATTTATTATTGCTTAGCCCGCTCTGGCTTCTGCATCGGTGACCTATTGCCCCCGTCCCCTAATCCCCCCTCCAATTCACGCACCGCATTTCTAACCAGAGTGCGTTCCGGAAGACTGCTCTGCGATGTAGTCGCGACAGTTAAATTAAATTGGAGTAACTTTACCCCGGGCCACAGAAACAAAATATCCCCCCCCCCCCGTCCCCTTATCCCCCCTCCAATCAATTCATGCACTGCATCTCACCCGAGGGCGTTTTAAAATAAATTTTATTCCCCCCGCGACGCCCGCGTCCCCTAATCCCCCTCCAATCAATTTTTAAACCGCATTGCACGCTATGCTCTTGTATGCTTGAGTTCCGCTGCGCATTTGTTCGTGTGCTTGTTGATTTTACACTTCGCGCGCGAACGAAAGATATATTATATTCCTTACCCGAGTGCGTTCTGGAAGAATTTCTCGGTGATGTAGTCGCGACAGTTTGAGTTCTCAAAGGCGAGGTAGAACTTGTAGTCGGCGCGCAGCATCTGCCCGCATCGGTCGTGTTCGCCCACCCGCGCGCACGTCAGGGTCCCGCACGCTCCGTAGATGTCGACACCGATGAAGCGCTGCAGCTCAGCGGCGTACGCGTCGCGGCCATTGAGAGCGTTGCAGTTGGACACGAACCATGCGACCTGCTTCGTCTTGCCTGCCACAGGAGTTTCAGGTGAATTGCCAGGGGCGTAGCGTGAGGGAGGGGTTCCAGCAGGGGAGGGGCGTGGGGATGGCGTGGGGCAATGCGCCCCCCCTGCTGGAGGCCCTGCCCCCCTGCTCTCAGAAAGTTACTATTAGCTTATGGGCTTGCCTCTGAAAATGAAGCCTTTGCCCCTGCTCTGATTAAAATAAAAGATATGCACCCCCCTGATGTGTGTAAAGTTAAGCCTTTGCCCCCCCGTTTGCTGATATGGTGTTTATAGGGGGGGAAATGGACAATGACTGTTAAGAATGACTCAAAAAATTTCTGTCTGCACCCCCCCCCCCCCGATCCCCCCGGTCGT